>OMKK01015135.1:1501-11830 GCA_900302305.1 Polymixia japonica | reverse complement strand
ACGTATTAGAATCTAACATTCTAACAGGCTCCTTGAAATAATGTGATCAAGTTTACTAAAAAGTATAAGCAAGAGAAATTACATGAAAAGGAGCAGTGTAATAATGGTAGTAATACTAGTAGCAGTAGTAGTAGCAGTAATAGTTGTAGTAATAGTAATAGTAGTAGTAGTAGTAGTAATAGTTATAATAATAGTAGTATAATAGTAATAGTGGTAATAATAGTAGTAGTAGTAGTAGTAATAGTAGTAGTACATAATAGTACATAGTAGTATTACATGACAGACAGCCTGACCTGGGCGCTGCATACTGACTCAGTGGTAAGAAAAGCAAGGCAGAGGCTCTTTCACCTCAGACGCTTGAGGATATTCTGGGTATCCCTCAAATACTGAGGAATTTGTACTCCTGCAGCATCGAGAGCGTACTGATGGGAAATATCACTGCCTGGTACGTAAACAGCAGCAAACAGGACCGCAAGGTCCTGCAAAGAGTGGTTTGTTCGGCTGAACATACAATAGGCGGTGCTCTACCCTGCCTCAAGGATATTTACACCAGGCACTGCTAGGAGAATCATTAAAGATCCCAACCACCCGGATAACGACCTTTTCTCCCTTCCCGGTCAGGAAGAAGTTACCAGATATACCAGGCCAGCACTGAGAGGCTCAGGAAGAGCTTCTACCCTCAAGACACTAGGATCCTACATGAGGTCACAGCCTAAGACTGACCTCCCCCCCCATTATTCTATAATAGCAGTAGTATAATAACAGTAGTAGTAGTAGTAGTAGTAGTAGTAATACTAGTAGTAGTAGTAGCAGTAATAATAGTTTACCCATTATCCATTCTGTCCACCTCTCCTCATAATATATATCAGATGGCTTGATCACATGTCTTTTTTACTGCGAAATGAGGCAGGTGTCACTCGTAGCCCCGGAGCTTGTTATAGAACGCGATTAAAGCCATTAGTCCTCCTATCCCTTCACCTCTGATTAGCATTTCTTTGGGGTTAATTCTGTTTGTTTTACTTCATTCGTTTATGTCGACCCGATTCCCCAGGGCAAGCGTGGTGTGATGGCACACTTTACAGCTCAGGCTGTTTCCCGGAGATTGCCACTAAGACCAATGTGTCTCATTGGAAAGCAGTCATGAGATATGAGTGAGTCATTCTCAGCTGGGCAAAGGTATCTGCTGAGAGAGGGGAAGGGGGAGGGCGAGCGGTAGAGAGAGAGGGAGAGAGAGAGAGAGAGAGAGGTTTTCAAACATTGAGGTTTATCATGTGATGAATGCAATAATCAGCACAAGACATGGGAATTCATGTTGCTTATGGCAGCCTAAATGATTTTCTTTTAATTTACCTCAGATATATTTACTGTACTCTACTAAGTCTGCATGAATCATTGTGCTTTTTTATTTTACATTTTGTGCAATTAAGTCTGTCATTGTATGTTTAAATGGGAGATTAGATTTACACTGTATAGGTCACCTAAGATCAAAGTGTTCACCCAAGTGTTCATTCACAGTGAATAACCATTATGTAGGCTTGGGAAAATGGACTTGCATGGTTTGAATGAGAGGGGCCAACATGGAAACGATTATGCTAAAGAAAACTCACAATGGACCAGAACAAAGGCAACAGCACAATAGGTTATGAAGGGAAAAGGGGTTTCGGGATAGGATTTCCCTTTGATAGGAAAAGAAAACACGTAAAGTTGTGGAGAAAAAGAGAGCGAGGGAGAGGCACAGGGAGAGAGAGAGAGAGAGAGAGAGAGAGCAACTTGAGAAGGAAATGCCTATGACACACAAATCAAATAAATGACATAACTGTGTAAAGTCCAACAGTGTTCACCCGCGAGTGAGGTCATGGTGGCTAGGGTTTGTTACTTTGGCAACAGCAGGCCGTTAGCCAGGCCAGTATCTGTGTACTAATGTACAGACAGGCGCTGAGTCAACAAAGCTGCTGTTTGGAATCAACCTTTAAAAGTCACGACCTTACGAAAGGTGCAGGAGAGCTGATGTGTTTCACATACAGTGCGGCTACTTAAAGTTCATGGGCTACATTAGCCTGTGCTAATCAGTTGTCCTGACAAAAAGACGACAATTATGATAAACTAGCATTTGAATATAAAGATTTTCCAAAGTTCATTCTTCACGGTGGCATAAACTCTGCCTCAATGAACTTGATCCTCTGTGCGAATCCCTTCTAGGAAGTGGAATGTGAATGTGATGACCAATGGCTTGGTCATACTGGGACTACTGCGGTTGGCAGCTGAATCAAGTTTCACTTTGAGCGCTTTCCATTACCTCAGATGTTCATTCATTAACTTCATGAAAACAATTCCGCTTCATTCGGCTCAACGCAGGTCTTGTCAAAACAAAAGCATTTCTCCTTTGTAAAATACTCTTTATCTGTCTATGTTTCCAATCAACTCATCAGTGAAGCAGCAAAGTGAGATAACTTATTCAGCCCAAACAGATCTGTGGTAACAACCGATAGATTCGGGTCAGGATTAAAGATAAGTGACCGGTAGAGACGCATTGTTCACAGTTGTGTCGGGACAAAGGCCCCCTGGGCACAGACCTGCCTCCCAGGTCACTGCCTGAGATAGAGATGTGAACACAGATAGCATAGGGAGGCCAGGCTAGGAGGGCAGCCTCGGCCTGACAGACATTGCAATGTGAAAAAAAGAGATTTAGTATCAGATTCTTACTAAGCACAAAAGACTAGCTTTTTTCTTTACTTTTTTTTTTTCTTTCTTGTCTGAAGGGTCAGGTCACCCGGAGACGACACGCATTCAGTCCATCATGATGTGCTGATGTGCCATGATTGTTGGAAACTGGAAACTATTCTGGAGGAAGGACAGGCCATGCACGCCTTTTACATGAAGCATGTGATTGTGTGTGCGGATGAAAACATGTCCTTGAATGCAGAGCAAATTGCAGCAGCATTTCCCAAACAAGGCCTATTGTGTGAATGGTATTGAGATCCAGGTATTGTCTCTGTGACCTTACAGCGCTTTTGAATTACTTTCAATTTGAATGGAAATGAAGCATGTTAAAAGTATAGATTTGTATGGAATTCTAGACTTTGTGTAGAAGTAGGAGTTTAACTACCAAAGTCTATATTGTGATGAAAAAGAATGGGTATTGATTGCTAAAAAGGTTATTTGTCAAACTAGACTGATAAGTAATGTGAAAACATCAGGTGCCAGGAATACTGTATAAAGAAACAATGTTTGCTAGCAAAGAGCAACAAAAGCCTTGGTGTTACACATGCATGACAAATAGATTGAAACAACTCCTGGTTTCAGTCTACAGAGACTATGAGTCAATATTACCTATTCACCACATGCAATGCTTGTACGAATTTGTCTTTTTGTTTCCCTTGAATTGGGTGATAGGTTATGCTGTATCTGAGTCTCGCAGCGTGTTCATGGTCAGGGTAACCTATTCAGACCCCCCTTCCCTGTCTCTCCCACACCCAAAAGTATCCAATGAATACAGCCCAGGTCCCTAATCAGTGGGTTGGGTCACTGTTTATACCGTGGCCTCGATAAACACCTCCCCCGAAACAGAGAGTGCTGGTTCCCACAGAGGTTGGCAGAAAAATAATAAAATACTTAACATTCCTCCACCCTGTATAATGGTAGTAGTCTTTAGTGTGCGGCAGGCATCACCCGGGGAAAAACAACTAGCAGCCTCTGAATGCACCACCCTGTGTGAAACAATGACCATTGAACTGTCCTGCAGATTTTCCAGTACATTTAAGATCTACCACTGAAATCTCTTCCGACGTGAGTGCAATGTTCAAACAATGTGCTACGTGAAAATCATTTTGGCGCACAATGTGTTTCAGTATTTTCAAAATATTTATGTGGCAGAAGCAGTGAATGAGGTTGAAAAATAGTCACTTTTGTGACTGAGCACGTGGCCCCTCGCTGTTAACTACCTAGAAATGTAGCTGGAGGCGCTGGTACTTGTTTGATTTGATCAGGGAGACTCCTTAGGGAAACAAGAATGTCTCTCAAGATACCAGAGGACAATTCTGTTGCTATTCCATTCACTGGTAAACACAAGGCTGTATGAAACCCCACCACCACAGTCACACACAAGCATACTTACACACACGTACATCCACATGCACACACACGCGCGCGCAAACCTCCATCATCAAACATCACAAGAGTGTCCTGAGTGATCGCTGTGTCCAAAGCATATCTACTTAGTAATGCAGCTCAAACACAGACACACACACAGGCACACACACACACAAACACAAATACACAAAGCCCACTCTTCATCCTCAAGGTCAAGAGCTGCTAGGAGGCAGAGGCCCCTCACTGATGGGCTGATGGAGCTGACATTACACAACCCATTGTACACACATGTTGCTCTGTCCCCAGACATGGCCTGACAGCAGGACATAAGGCCAACATTACACCAACCATCAATGCATTTCAATGAGAAGATCTGACCATGTTCCCTGTTAATGTCGTTTGGGAATATGTGTGTGTGTGTGTGTGTGAATATGTGCGTGCGTGTGAACCTGTATGCGCGTGTGTGTAGCAAGAAAGGTAAAGGTGGCGGATTGTAACAAAGCTGAACACATTAACAAGCTGGACAAGCCTCAACCCCGCCGAGTACGTAATTCAAAACCAGGCCAATGATTATCTCCCCTCCCCGCAAGCGCTGACTCAATTTTGATTTATGATTCGAATGAATATTGATTTTCCAGGAGTGCCTCCCCCCCATCCCCCTCCCATCCATTTCTCCTTTTTAACAAAAGAGTGAATGATGTATGTGCATTGATTTCCAATCAATTATATTTATTTTCTTTTTATTTAAGCTTGGACAAATTTCCAGTGCCCCCAACGGAGACCAATGCATCTCTATCAATAGCACTGTACCTCGCTGCTAACTGGCCGGTCCACGAGACGATGTTAAATGATACGAGAGGACGAGTCATATCTGGTTCGATATATGGTGCCGTAGTTTTGTTCCAACAATTGTTTCCATATTATCTGTTCCACAAAGTAACAAAGATGTTATCCCCTTAGTATCTAAAACCCTGTGTTTAAAATATACTACTGAACTATCAATGGCTTTCGACGTCGGCTAATGACTCAAATAAAATTCAGTTCCTTAAACTTGTTCACAGGCTGACATATAAGCTTATGGGGCGTTGAAAAAGAAAAACTTTGGAGGGTAACAACCATTATCTGTTCTGGTCACATTATGGAAGTCAACACTGAATGCACAACAGTAGGTCTCCAATGCGCCAAGGTTGCCCAGAAAAACCCCTTTAGAACAACTCACTGATTGGGTTGACAGTGATGCATTAAAATGGGTCATCCTGTAATTGCTCTTTCCTGTGGCTACTGCCTGGTATGGGATTGCATAACGATGATAAAGCTGTGGACCTGGCTTTCCAAGATAAAAGCTGCCATGCAGGACCCTGTGCATTCTCTAAATGCTTCATCTAAGAGGCCTTCTGAAGGAAGTGATTACTGCAGAGCTGCCCACTAATGCTCCATAGGGACGGTATGGCAGCCCTGTTATTCATCAAACAGATCGGGCCTTGACAAAATCCAAAATGCGTGAATAATCAGAGCTGTGATATTTTTGTCCCATGATAAACCAAGCATTTCATTATATTTTATATGTCAGCAAAATATGTTGGGGGGGGTTTATTCGTTCTTCTGAATGGATATGGACTCATTGAGTTTTTACACTTCAAAGCCAACTGTCCAGCGAGGCGCAGAAGGACATAATGAATAGCCCCATTAGTAACATAAAGGCATGCTGGAATTCCTTTAAAAGATGTCTGAGGCCAGCTCCAGGGTTCAGAAGACAACACATCACCATATGACTAAATCAGATGCTGTAAGTGACAAATACACACAATAGAGACTCAGTTCTCTACTAAGCCTGGTAACATAAAATACTGCCTCTTGGAAAACAATGCAGGTCCTGTCTAAAAATGTTGTTTGTCTCATCATGCGATAGCATGCCAGGTTGTGGTCACATACCCAATACTTATTCCATGAACTTATGCAATAGTTGGGAGAAGAGTTGCCTATGTGTTCCCGACTCATGCTCAGTACTTATCCAAAGAGGAAATGATAAGAATAAGTTGGATGATGTAATGCCATTACCGAACGGACATGTAACGGAATGCAGTTGGGGTGAGGAGCAATTCGCACTGGTCTCAACGGTCACTATATGACTGTAAATATGGATCATAACTTGCCTACCTTCTCTACACTGTTGGATTTGAATGTAAAATGTAATTGCAGGATGCGATTTGTAATTTAAATCTTTGTTAAAAACAATAAAAACTTTAACCACTTACATTTTATTGATTATTTATTCTTGGTCTTGGGGAGATTTGTGTGTATGATAATGGTATGAAAGTTTACTTGCGACATCCTAAATGAATTGAAAACAGACTATAAAGCAAAACAACGTCATGAACATGTGTGGCGCGCTTATGGAAGTTAATTCCACTGAATGCGTTTCGTGTAAAAACAAAAGAGACATGCCTCTGTTTTCAAGAGTGACAGACATCAACACTGTATCGCAAAGTGTCCCCTTTTGACAAAGTTAGCGGAGAGCGAAATGTTACCAAAGAAACAGAAACTGTTGCGGCTCACATGCGCACTCTGTGGTGAAACATGTACACAGGGTCGAGCGACACAGGAGAAGACGAGGGAGAGCGAGTAGATCACACGTATATATACATTTCTAAAAATAGCCGTCCAATGAATGTGAAGTAACTCTGAGTTAAATTCACCAATTAAAACGGAGAAAGAACACAATTATGTCAAGGGACGACTGTGATTGGTTGACTGTGATATCATATGCGCTCCGGCAAGCTGGTTGAAGTTGATTGGTTAATATTCTGCAAGCGTAATCCTGCCGTGAGGGGGTGGAGAGGCTTGAGTAGGGAAGTTTGCCGAGCGCAGTGCTCCCGTCTAGTTCAGTGTTTGCAAATAGAGATACTTGAACGCAAGCGAGGAATCATCTGTGAAACAGCGCTTGTTTGCGTCGCAGCTGCATGCAAGTACAACAAGGATACCTGCTTGAACAACATTGCCGACACATCTTTTTGTCCGTGCGTCTAAGCGCAGATCAATAGGCGGTTCTACACTTGATACTTGGAAATGGATGTTCTACCCATGTGCAGCATCTTTCAAGAACTTCAGATAGTTCACGACACGGGCTATTTTTCAGCCTTACCATCACTCGAGGAGTATTGGCAGCAGGTGAATATATTATCCTTATAAAGTTAGAATGATTGAACACGTATGATCTGGTTTCACATTTTTCTATTGGCATCGTTATTGCCGCTGCGTTTTGACGCGCAGATTGATTCATCTCGGCGCTCAAGAGGAAAATAAAAAAATGTCTAATAAGGTTTATAAACAGAAGTGGATGTCGGGCGACAGCGCCTATACCTTCACTTGATGTTGTGTTATCAGTTTCGATTTAAAGTTGTTATTTTTGCAAGCCTGCCGTGTCAAGCGTGGGCAGCCTACTGGACCAGTGTGTCACTGACAGATCCTGAGATGAATGGGTCTGCGAAAGTAACTCAAGCAGCAGCGTGGTTTAGTAGTCCGCTATATTTTGAGCGTGAGTTATTTAACCAGGTGGTTTTTCTGTTTATAATCCATCAACACGGTTTATCCTTCTACTTACACGAGAAGCGATGGTCGTTCAAATGTCGCGGAAAGCAGCGGAACACGCAGCTGTCAGCGGATGCATGGTGAAGTACACCAGACTGTACTTTGAATTTCCTCAACACATTTATTTAGGACGCTTCTGCGTTTGTTGTGAAAACCACAAAACGGAATCCAGCGTTTGTGGGCAGTCTTCCAAGAAGATATGCAGTCGATACATGGCTGAAATCGATCCAGTTTCCTTTGGCCGTTCGTGATTTTTGGCACGTAGCCAACTTCAGCTCTTGTCAAGATAGTATTTCAAAAGCAGGAACATCTATACTTCAAGTATTTATGGCACGGCATTTTATGTTTAATTTGACGGACGATCTTTAATGGCATTCTCCAACCTGTTAATTTGCTATTCCGTAATATAGATTTATTCTATTCTATTCAAACTCATTCATTTGCATCATGTGAGTCATGCCGGGATTTGAATAGGCTACACAATATGAGACTATCAAATGTCAGCAATGGCCAATTCCTGCTTGCATGAGTAGATACTAGTACAGCTGGAAAACATTGTGTAAGATTGCGGAAGAGTATGCCTAGAGCACTTTGTTGTTTTTTTTCAACTACCCTGTCAAAGCTGCTCTTTCTGTGTCGTATTCACCTCCTAATGAATGGCCTTGCTTTTTGAGTTTGATAGCTTTGAGTCAAATTTAAACTAATATATCTTTACAACAAGTAACTGCCTGACACTGAGGAAGGATGTGATTGCATGTCAGGCCTGTGCATGAGGAAAAGCAGCTGAATAGCTCATGTTGGAGGGGAAGTTGAGTAGCTTCCTTAAAAGGACTCTAAATTTGTTCAGTGAGTCATTCGACCGCTGAAATGAAAATGCATTTTAACTGTTCCTCTGCACTTAGGTGGCAGGAGTTTATGGGCTGACAGCTCAGCTGAAATCCACTCACGTCCTATCCCACATGAAGCTTGGTTATTACATGACAAGTTGTTTGTGAGATGAGCCCTGCTCAAGTTAAAGCTTACCTTCTGACATGCCAGTGGTAGGTTGAACTTAGTCTGGCCAAACCTTTCTTGTGGTGTCATTTACCCAAGATTCCTGCTGCACCGTAAAATGCGTGGTTGATGACATGATATGTGAATTATGAAGTATGTGGCAACCTTCTGTTATTTGTGCGCAATAGCTGGAAATTCCAGGTTGATACATTCAGCTAAAGGCATTTAACCACATTAGACTGCATAGGGCTTTTTGGGATACGTGCACATGCACCACTTCAATAGATTTCCCTGATCAAAACTGTTTTACTGGCTGCCAAGACCTTCAATCCCCAGGTGTGGACAAACACAATGTTCTTTTGTATTGATGTGTATTTTCTCATTTGTTTGCACTCATCCAGACATGCTTGGAGCTGGAACGGTATCTACAGAGTGAACCTTACGTCTCGACATCTGACATCAAGTTCGATGGCCAGGAGGACCTCTGGAGCAAGTTGATCTTGGCCTGTGGGGATAAGGCCAAGGCCGAGTCTGACCCAAAGATCCCTCTCGCCCATGAGGAGGACAATCAGGATAGCCAAATCTTGGACACCAACAGTCTGAATTCTGATGCCAGCAGCGAAGCTTCAGACAGTTCTGAGGAGCTCTCGCCCACACACAGCTTTACCTCCAACCCTCTGGGGTCTGTCTTGGTTGGCTCTGGACCATTTAGCCCTTCCATCATTAGCACTCCCCCGTCCTCTCCGGAGGCCAACTCTGAGCCCAGCAGCATATCACAGGGCTGGGGCAGTGCACACACCGAACTGCACTTGCCAGTCAAAGTCAGGAATGGCGGGATCGGAAAGAGTTCAGAAAAGACAGGACTCGTCTGTGGAGACGCATCACCAGACGGCAGGAGGCGAGTACACAGGTGTCTCTTCAACGGGTGTCGCAAGGTTTACACGAAGAGCTCCCACCTAAAAGCACACCAGCGCACTCACACAGGTGAGTTTCAAACCACTATTAGAGCCACGGTTTTCTAAAGTGTGGTCTGTGAAAGCAGCAAACATTAATATTTCCATAGTACTGCGTAAATAGGAGAGGGGAAAAGGTTAGTCGGTTGTCCTTAAGCATAACCAATTATTCCCGAGTTGTACTGTTTAAACAATGTCATATTTTACTTGATTGAAGGATAGAAGTGCAATTTATTTTGTATTTTTACACTAATGGAATTGTCCTGCCATTGTGTAATGTAATTAAAGATCGACATTGCATGTCCTCAGCCGGAGTGCTGCGAGTATTAGCTCTGCATGGCTGGATACCTAAACTATGACCTAATCTATCTGGAATGTGACTGACTGAGTGAACGAGTGAGTTAGTGAGAGACAAGAGAGGGAGTAGGGGGAGGGGCTGCACATGGGGGATAAAAAGAACTTGGTTCTTCAAAACAGATTGGGTTTCACCATGGGAAAGGGTGAGTGGGCGGGGGGCCAGGGGGCACTGAGTTGGAAGGGTTTGAATGGTCATTTGACCTGTTCTTATTTTTGATTAGCAGCGTGAAATTGTACGTGTGGCTTTCTCCACAGGCTTTCTTCTTGACCCACAAAGTTTTTTTTGTTTTGTTTTTTTTTTTAATTCCATTTTTTTTTTTTTTTTTTTTTTTTTTTTTTTTTTTTTTTT
>OMKK01015121.1:5646-64889 GCA_900302305.1 Polymixia japonica | reverse complement strand
TGTGCTCCCAAAGTTAAATAAATAAACAATTGATGAAATTCTGCTTAGAGCCGATCATTATGATAGGAAAAGATAGGGAAATAAGGTCCATTCTATTTTTTGCTACTGCAATAACCTAATTTTCCTACCCGGATTAATAAAGTTACATCTAATCTAATCTAATCTAATCTAATCTAATCTAATCTAATCTAATCTAATCATTGACATAAAAGATAGGGAAATGAGGTCCAGGTCGAAAATGGACGGAATTATCCTTTAAGTGATTTGAATAATATGCTACAGAGAGATACAGCATACGTTTTTTAGACAGTGGTTGTGCCTATTCTCATTATTTCTCAAGTGAAGAGTTATCGCCAGTTACAGCAAAATAATTCATTATGTTTAACACTGTAAAGATGGCTGTTAAAGGGCTGTTAATCGCGGCAGATTTCATTGCGCAAGAGCTGCATTACTTTTTTTTCATGCAAGCCAGCTTTTGATGTTACAAAATTAGAAAGGTCACAGAAACTTTTTTATTGCCTGATGTGCAAAGGCATCTGCATAAAATCATAGAGAAGAATATAATGTTGTTGTCTCTTATATTAGTCTGTTAAATAAAAGCAACATATTGTGAAGGACAACAACTTCTACAACACCATTATGTTACCTGGCCTTTAGAAAGGTCTTCTTCGCTGTAAGGAGAAGCAGGTCCACAACACGCTATAAGCACCACTGTCATTATTGTTTTGATAACCAAATCTCCCTCCATGATTCTTAACTTGTTTCACTTTAGAGAAGAACACCTTATTATCTTGAGGACCAGAATATTTATTTAACTCTCCTTTCTCGTTATCTGAAGACACATCATGGGCTACCGATCAGTTCCCTGAAACAAGCCATACCTGTGTTTGGGATGTGAGGTAAGCAACAAGATCAGAATGCTTGATTGGGTGATAAAAAACATTCCAGTAAGTGCCTCAACAGGCCCATTTAGACAGCAGGAGAATAGATACATGTTGCCAAGACGTAGGAGTTTGTTCCAAAATGCGTAAGCAACTAATGATGATTGATGGGATCAAGATGCTGTCCTGAACTGTTTTTTCTCATAGCTAATAGTGATGGATAAGTGCTGAAGTGAAGAGACAAAAAAGGAAAGGGAATAAAGGGAATTGGGGGAGGAGGGAGTTAGGGAAGAAGGGTAGAAGTGTTAAGATAAGGCCAAGACAGTTCTGTACTGTACAAACTGACAACTGGTTTGGGTATGCATGGGCACAGTATGAATTAGTTAAGGGTCCACGGGCAAAATGTCTTAAGCATCATGCTGTCACGGCTGTGTCTCTCTCTTTGTCTCATGTCTTCTAGTCTGTCTCTCGTCTCTCTGTGTGTCATTCTCCAGGTCCTGCGTGTCCTTACCTGCCCACCAGAGGTCCTCAGTGTGTTCCCTACATGCAACCTAGTGTCTTCTCCTCACAGCTGTGTCTCGTCAAGTCATCACCCTGTATTTAGTCTCTGTCCCCAGTCAGTCAGTGTTTCAGTGTAAAGACAACTTGCCTGTGCTGGTCGATGTTATTATTCTCTCCAGTACAGTGTCTTGTGTGTTAGTCGAGCCACAGATAGTGTTCCCTAGTCTCTGCTTTTTGTATTTGTTTCTCTGTGAAAACGTCACTAACTTTGAGTCTTTCTTTACTGTGCCTCCCTTGTCATCTACACTTGGGTCTGTCTCCTGCATATTGCCACAGTACACTGAAGCCATCATGGACCCAGCAGTTGTTGATGAACTGTGGATCCATGATCGGCTGACATGAACCACTACTGTGTGAGAGTTATGGAGGGTATCCACAGTCTCACCGCAGCCATCCAGTCGTCCTCAGGTCCTACTCCAGTCACTGCTACTACTACTCCTAGTGCTCCTCCTGTTCTGCCACTCTCCGATCCGTCTGTCTCCTGGGAGCCCAGTTTATCTCCACCAGTGCGCTACCATGGTGATGCCTGGCTTTCCAGCCATCCGCCGTTCCTTCAGAGCCTTCCTGCATCACCAACCACATCACACTACTCTTGGGCAAGGCAAGGCGGCATTACAGCCGACTAGCAATCAGTCTCTGATTTACTCCTATTGCTGAAGCAACAATGGAGGCTGTTCTGGATCCAGCAGATGAAACTGCACCTACTGAGGCCCCTGCTGCTGAAGCTGTCCTGTTGTGGGGTCCCATCCTCACTTTGTTCTCCCTCCCTCTCAACCCTTCTGTGGAGGAAGACGAGCCGGGCCTCTCTTGGCTCTCTTGTGTCTCTCTGGGCTCTTCGGTGGGTCCCCGTCTGTGTGTGCACGGTCTCAACAGCCGGTCTGTGTGTGCGCGGTCTCAACAGCTGGTCTGTGTGTGCACAGTCTCAACAGCTGGTCTGTGTGTGCACGGTCTCAACAGACAGTCTGTGTGTGCACGGTCTCAACAGATGGTCAGTCCACCTGCAGCTCCCACACGCCCTCCATATTCATCCTATGTTTCATGTCTCCAGGATCAAGCGCGTCTCCACTAGTCCTCTGGCTCCCACTCCCAGACCTCCACCTCCACGTATGGTTGATGGTTCCACCACCTACAGTTAAATGGCTGCTGGATGTTCATCACCATGGCAGAGTTTTTTTTACTACACCTGCCTTGTAATCTGCACTTGGGTCTGTCTCCAGCATGCAACTGATGTCTCGCGAAACGTACAATTTTCTAGTTCATCTTTGTAATGATGCCAAAGAGTTGTAGTGGCTTTCAGTTAATCTTAGAATTGACTTGGAGGTACAAGTACAATACAATACACAAATACACAAAATACAAAAGTATTGGTGTTTTGAGATTATGAAACGCCTAGAAACATCTAATGTTGAAGTGAATGGAAATGATCAAGTGCACAAAGAATCTTTCTCTTAGCTAATATAATGGACACTGTACTGACCTCACCCCCGCCAAATGAAGTAGACACCCTCAGGGAAATATAAACAGTCCTTTTAGTACTATGGAAAATAGGGGGGGATTTCTTTATGTTCAATCATACATCTAGGCTTGAGTAGGCCTACTTCCTTAGATCTGCATCACACTACACATGGCAAATACTTGGGAAACAAGGTGTAGGCCTATTTTTAATATTTTATGAAGCTGCCAAAATCTGCAAACAGACTGATTCCTAGTCGTAACTTGAAGTCAGGGTTATGTGAACAGGTGGGGCCATGGGAAACGGAGCAGATCTAGCTTCCAGTTTTGCCCCAGGATGCAGTTGTGACAGACAATATTTGAGAGTTATTTAACCTTTATGTAACCAAGCAAGTTGACTGAGACCACATTAATATAGAGCTGTCTGTTGTGTAGTCACTTCTATGTGTTGTGTTACCTCACAGGTTTAAAACTGCTGGATGCTCTACAAAGCCACAGCGATCTGTGACTCAAATCAAAATCCAGAATGATGCCTGTGGGCAAGTCTGAGAGAGGCAGCTCTGATGAAATCCATGACAGATACTGTACAACGTGGCCTTGCAAATACACTTCATATACTGACAGCATATAGTATTACCTTCAAAATAAAAGCGCCACCATCCACCTACGGTAATTGATTATTTTAGGGCAAATACTGTAGGTGAAAAAACGGAGGAAGAAGAGGAGGAAGGTCACTGATTCTAGTTTTCAGATCAGCTGAGAAAGTCCAGCATGGAGAACAACAACCTCAACAACTACCACTGAGGTTTGATTGAGCAAGTCTCCAATTGCTCCAGCAGAGCTTAGCAGAAGTGGTGAATGGTACAAGACTTTATCAGACAGCCTCCTTCTGAAAGTAATTAACCTGAAAAAGACCTGCCCAGTTGCTTTTATGTTAAGTTAGTCAGTGGGTTCATAAAAGCCCAGAGTCTCTGAGATGTGTCAATGAGCATGGTGAACAAAAACAACATTGAGGTTGTGCTGAGATGCAGACTTAGTGGTCAATGTCTTGCAGTTAAGCAATCCCCTGTATATGCAAATAACTTTGAACAATATGAAGGTAGGAATTTTTTTGTCAAGATGAACTTTGCCACTGTATTACTTTGGGACTACTGTATGTGTGTAACCTTTGTTAAATAGAATATTGATAAATGTTGAAATTTTAAATATTGAAGATGAGCCTAGCAAAATTATTCCAATACTTTTCTTTCAGGTTGCATTATGACTTAGTGTTGTTATGGGTTATAAATAAATTGGTGGAACACGTCTCACCATTACCACCGACAATATTCAAAGGTAATTTTCAACACGTTTACTGTGGATTTTGATCTTCAGAAGGAAAACATCTTTTTTTTTTACTAGGAAAATCTTTATTTGTAAATTATTTTAGCCTGTTACATTTTTAAAAACATACAAACATTCAATTGTTTAGATAATAAAATTAAATGAAATAACATTAATAAGATTTTGTTTTACAAAAATATGTGTTATAAAATAACTAAATCTGGTAATACATAAAACTCAAAACAATAAACACATGGTACTCTGGTACATTCACAGTGATTTGTTAAAGAACTTTTGAAATCAGATGTTCTAGTAGTTGGTGCAGCGCAGGAAGTAGCTGTTTCTCAGCACACGGTGCATCCTCCCAGTCCTCAAGCTGTACTCATACATGTAGGGCCCACTGTAGACGTAGGTAAAACCTAAGGAACAAAGATAGTATTAATTACTGTGATACATTGAAGAAAGAGTTCTTATGTCAATAAGATATGTTTTGCTCTTACACTGAAAACTGAATGTTCTTTACTCTGGTCAACACTTTCTCTTTTACTGTTCGTACACTGGATTTGGAAAAGAGTTTATTTTTGAATACTACTCACCTCTGTATTGGAATGCTGCAGTCACCTTGTTACCCATGCCTGGAAAGACCTGATCCACCGTCTTGGGGAATCCTCTGTCCATAGTCTTTCTGGCCTCATCGTAACTGAAGAAACACAGACATTAATGAGACTGATTCAGATTTCAAATTAAACCATCCAGCTTTTCTGACATCAGATAAGTAGTGTTTATTTGCTAATTTGTATAGTATTAATAATAGTATTAGTAATAGTATTAATTGAAATGAATACTATTTTGAACATACCTATAGTAATAGTTGTTAACAATGAATAATGTCTTCCGAGTTTCCTGGTCATAGAGGGCAGCATCAACTTTTTTTACGCTTCTGGGCAGACCAAAACTGGAGAGTGTTTTAGGATATCCTCGGACGAGATCATAGCCAGAGAAAGCCCAGACTTTGCGTCCTGGAGAGGAAAAAGAAGCGTTGTCAGTGTATGTATAAAGGTGAATACTGTAGACTTTACAGATTACTGTACAGATTAGGTGCTTTGGAAAGATTATAAGTATTATAACTCATACCTTTAAAAAGGTAGATTCTGTCTGCTTGCCGGCTCTCATAAGCAGCGTCGATGTTGACGGGGGCATTGGGCCAGAAGTTTGTGATAAGACTCTGCTGGGGCGTCCTGCTCTGAGGGTAGCTACGCCAAAAGAAACTGAAAACAACAGCAGACCATAAGAATTCAGCACATAAACCAGTTCTCCCATCTAGAGAAAACAATGTCATTCTCATCTGTTTGGCTTCTTTACTATACTATACCTGTCTTTGAAGAAGAGCATCTCTCCCCGCAGGGTGGCGACAGCGTCCAAGACCATGGTTGAGTCACAGGCGTCAGGGGTCGTGGGGGGCAGGATTTCAGGCTCAAGTGGATCCACATCAGGATTCGAACCTGGAGGTCAAATAAACTTGTCAATCATCAATTAGCTCTGTGTAGCGCGACAACACGGCGCGGTCATCCAGACTCGTGCTGAACTCTATGGAAATCAATTTTATAACAGGTTATAGTAAAACCGGAAAGGTTCTACTAACCGTAGAGAGACTGGATTCCATTGACATCATCACGGGGCAGAACAAAGCTGTTGGGGTCTCTGAAGCTGTACACGGGGTACATGAGCGCACCAGGGTCATCAGAGTGAGACAAGCCCAGGGAGTGGCCAAACTCGTGGGCTGCTACCATGAAGAGGACGTAGCCTATGGTGGAAAACATAAAATTACAGGTCTACAATGCATCAACTGAGTGATGGGCGATTATCTTGTCCCATAAAGCGCAGACCGACAACACAGAGGAATCTGTTAGAAGATCAGAATTATTGCTGAGTATATTTGCACATACAAGGAAAGTGACTTGGTGAGGTTGGTGCATAAGGGCGAAGGTAAAGATAGTGTATGAATAACGCTCGATATTTGGGGGACTTAAGGAACTCACCTCTGTTCGAGCTGAAGGTGAAGGTCTCATCATCGTCAAAATGGGCATCTCCGCCGATGCCAGAGGACGGGGCAAAGGCATGGGCCAGGGTGCCGTCAGGACCGTCAAATGGGTAGTAATCACCATGTGCTTTAAACAAGAACGCCTTAATGTCAGCTATTGCAAATAAGAAAGACACACTAGAGCAACTAGAGCTGTTTGACTGATGCTTTTTGCTCTACACTTATTGGTGTGATAACACTACAGAACTGGGTTTCCCAGACGTATCTCAGTGCTATGATCTTCTGCGTTCTATTGTAAAATCAGAGCCCAGAGGAGGTCATACTTGTCGAGGTGTGTTTTGGGAAACCTGAGGTAAACACATCAATCTCAACACTTTTTCAACACATCAAAGTCAGGAAGAACAACAAAGTGGTGCAAGCACTGGCATGCCACCGCTGGAATGATTGTTGTGCTTTTGTTAAGGTGAGTGATGTACATTATCTAAGCTTGACAGAGATGTTCTTTTTCTGAACCTCTGAAGAGGATAACTGTCATTGAAGCCTGCGCTGTGCCCTGACATGTAGAGATGTCAACAGAGGATCCATGAACTGCTACACTGCCAATCAAACATTTGTTGTCTATACAGTAAGTAAAGAATAGGTTATCACTTTTGGGATTATCTAGCATGTATAAACGCCTGAAGACATAATGGACTGTTTTTATCTCGGGGTGTGAAATTGACACTTGATTATCTTGTACTCACATCGACGTCCAAAGGAGATCATGATGTCAGCGGTGCCACTATAGATACGTGTGAATCTCAGGGGAGTGACTTTAGCCCACACCTGCAGTGCTCTCTCTATGGAGTTATCTATCTCAGACGTGGACATATCGGGGGTGTAGTTCTCTATCCTGTGGGAGAGAAAAATAAGATCAAATAAGTAATCAAATAGTCAATCATATGTGATGTCTAAAACTTGTCTGTCTGTCTCAGACAGAAACACACACACAGATAAACAAGCAAAGATCTTTCACCTGTATGTAAGACTGTTGGTTTGCCACTTGAGGTTATTTCCAAAGGTGGAAAAGCGAGCGACTTGATGATCTGGAACACCACAGCGGGGTTTCTTCATCAGCTCCACGGTGTTGGAGTCCAGCATCCCGGTGATCTCCAGCCCAAAGAACCTCTGCATCTCACTGAGCTTCCTGCTCAGCTGACTGATTCCCCGTCTGGTCGCCGGACCCCTCTCTTCTGTCAGGTTGAAGAAGTTCTTCAGGTAGTTCTACAATGAAGAGGAAGGGTTAGACTCAGATTGTGCGACGGAAGGGAGGAAAGAAGGAAAATAAACTACAATGATAACATTTAGAAAGCTCTAAAGTAGCAGTCACACAAAATCCCCAAATGTCTTTTATGCATTCCATTTATCTATAACAACACACCATATCATATCACGTTTCTAGATAGCAGACTAGTTTCAAATGCATAAACACCATACACACATCTTCATCACAAAAACAGCGAGGATATTTAGTGAAGCTAGGGTACATACCTCTGCCAAAGATTCATCTTGTACAGTAACTTGCGCTACCGGCACAGAGTAAACTGTGACTGCCAGGCTCAGGACAACACACAGACTGTAACACCTCATACTGCTTGCTGAATGCAACTTGTGTTTATGTTCAGCAGGCAGGTCTTATATATACCTAAGGCTGGGTGTGTTGAGCAATGACCTTCTTGAGTCATTGGCTCAGGAAACATTCCCTTTATGGATGACAGAGGAAGTTACGATTTGATTGCTCATCCAACTAAAAAGTTTTCCATAACAAGACTGTAATTATGAAGACATATGTCTATATGTAACACATGTCATAGGCTACGCTTCTGGACATTCAATTAATCCCGAATGTTAAAATAACTAAAAAAAAAAAATATTCGTATTTGTATTATATTCTATTCTAATACTTTTTTTTTTTTTACTTTATTTTCTACAACTTTTACATACTATTTACATTACTATTACATTATTACTACCACAGTCTTTTGTTGCCTGAGAAATTCAACAGGAGTGCTTGGGAGCAACGTACATTGACCTGAATATTTTTCATTAAATGTTTGATCTCTTTGGTAATTTATTTAATTTTGTTTTCTAGGGAGTTGAGAATGGCTTTATTCAGTTCCTCTCCTTTCCATTATTTGTAGGTCTGACATCTCAATCACAGGCTTCTCCTCCGCCCTCAGGCTGTTGTCACGGTGACATGCTGTCTCATGTCCAACTAACAGTGCGCAGTAGCCAGCCACTCCAAACTAAAACGTATCTTGCGTTGACATACCAAAGTTCATCCATCAAGTTACTTATTACACTGTATAACGTCAAACATTAGTTAGTTAGTTCATTTTATATTAACATTAGGCTCAATCAATTCTGTATGATAGTCAGAGGTACAGTAAATGAAATGTCTGGTTGTTTTTCATTTGGTGAGAGAATGGTTCCAGAAACATTGATGAGGTCACTATGAGCTGCTCTGTAAGAGGGCATATTGTTGTGGATCAGTGTCAATGGAAAACTACATAATGGGTCAGTATTGCTCTAATATTGGACGCTGAATGGAACTCTACTGGCCTCGTTGCTCAATCGAACATCTCAGGCAGAATGAACGTCTTCAGAAAAATGTTCTTCTGAATTCTGAATTTAAACCATAAAAATGACATTATAAATAACATTAAAAATAACATGATATTTTAGCATTTTTCCTATTCAAAATGTACGGGAAAATGTATGTGATCCAGTGGAATTGCTTCAGTGTCCTTTTGTTTTCAAGAACAGAAACAAATACATTTTACATGGTCAACTATTTGATTTTTCCTCTTGAAAGAGACTGTATGAATTATTCATTAACATTTTATTCTTGAGTCACATCAACACAGACAGAAAAGACTGTACTTCAATGCAAGATGCTTATGTCGTTATTACAACACTGAAATACGTAGAAATGTAATGTAATGCTTTCAACCACTTCCCTGCACCGTTCATTAGTTCCCTTAAAAATAGCTCACAAGACAACTTGTGGTTGGTAGCTGGATATAACTAACTCCTGCACACACACGCACACACGCACACACACACTGTATCATCATCGGGGTGGTGATAGCAGTATTGAGGGGGTTGACAGAAGAGATTATCTTTCCCCCTTCATCAGTGTGTCGTTGGATGTGTCCTGCTTGCATTCCAGCAGCTCATTGGTGGGTCTCGTGTTGATGACATATTTAACTTTCGGGTCATATTTGTACTGGACGTTTCCTTTGAAAAAGTAGACGAATCCTGTTGGGAATGACGTGTGAATTGTTAAACCTTTTTCGATGTATTGAGAACTGTCATGTATAAATGTAATGAATACATTAAATATGAAGTTTATAATGAAGGAAGGACAATAGCTACCATGATATGAGACGGCCGCATCTAGAGGCGTGGGAATTCCCGGCCATTGTTCGGCTATGGGTGCCGGCGAACCCTCCTCCATCGTCATCTGCACCTCATTGTATCTAGAAATACAGCACCACTGTATGAATCACTGTAAACCATGGGAACTAAAGTTCTTCTGAGCATTGGCTAAACACCTACTTGGGTTAATGACAAATAACCACAGTGATGATAGCAAGCCACCGTGCTTTACTAAGACCACACGCATGTAGTCTGAGAATTGAGGAAGTAGTTTTGCTGTATCAAATTCATCTTGTTGTTACATTGTAGATTTATTTTTGAACTTTTATTTATTTAATAAATAAAATATTTATTTATTTTATTTATCCAGGGGAGATTGTGCACATATGCTTTAATTCAGCAACGCCGTGCTACACATTCAAAGCCATTCATACTGTACCCAAGAGCTGTCCAGCACAACAAGACCACAAGACCACAAGTCGTGTTTGGTTGGAATGAAATACTCGCATACTCTTGGCAGCCTCAGTGGCACACGGTTGGAGAACGCTGCTCTAGGCTTTGGCCACCTGCGGTACTACCCTACAACCTCTCATAACATGGTACTGAACTCGTGAAGTGAAAGAAAGATCATTGAAAGATCATTGGAAGACTCATTCCAGAGAATCGGTGTAGTATTCATCACAGTACAGTGTAAGTGTGTATGATATCTTCAGTACCTCCAGCATTCAGGGCCAGTGAAAAACACTGTTTGGCGGGAAGCACGGAAATGAAGAGCAGCGTCTACAGACCGAACCCTGAGAGGAAAGCCCAAGTCTGAGATGTTTCTGGGGAAGCCCTCCATGACAGTCAACTGCCTGGTCACCCAGTATTGATGACCTGAAACAAGCATACCGCTGTCACACTTACAAACACGCTAATGTGGTCCACTAATTTAGTCCCATTTCATATCATGACACATTTAGGTGCTTGGTATTCAAATCGTTCTTTTGTTAGGTTGAAATTGTGTGGGATAGGGGGATAACTGAAACTGCTCTTTTGGAATAATACAGTACAGTACCTTTGAAAAACACCATCGTGTTCATCTCCACGTTTTCGTAGACAGCATCCAAGAAGGGAGGTATAGCATCTGACCATAGGCTCTTTATCAGAGTGATTCCTATCTCGTCAAAATGAGGGTGTTTGCGCCACATAAATCTACAAAGACATGACAGGCTTCTCTTATAAACATTTAAACATATGAACATTGAGTTGCCAGCATACTTTACAACCTTACAATCAAACCACAACAAGTTTTGGGGCTAGACATCTGGTGAGGATATGGGCTTTCTGTCACCCTAGATGACATGTAGACATATTATAATACTGTACCTGTCTTTGAAAAACAGGAGCTCCTGTTGCAGTTCTGTTACTGCATCAAAAGACAAATCTGGATCACATTTGTCAGGTGTTCGTGGAGGAGGCCTCTTCAAGAACAGTGAAGAGAAATTGGGATGGATACCTGGAGCCAACAAAAGGGAAAATGGTTTAAAATGCCTTTTGGTAGGCCAGCATTTTCAAACTAACCCAATTCATCACAACAAAGCTATGCTACCAGTGCAGAAGTTGTAGTTTGAGAATACACACAATTGTATTTCATTGATCATTCAGTTTTTTCACATTGAAAATGATTGTCAATGTAAAAAGTCATGACATTTCAACAGTATGAGGATTAGAAAAATGTAATAAAAGCTGCTGGTTGGTGAGAACTTTCATTAGAATGCTTATTGGTATGTTGTTAGATATAGATATAGATATAGATATCTAGAATATACCAAGACATAGAAATATTTTCAAGTTGTATCAAGTTTCAACTTGTTGCAAGACCACAAGTTCTTTTTATTGTAAAATGACTGTATGTAAACAGTTCTGCACAGGTTGCAATGAACATATTAGTAGTTTTTCAGAATTCATGAAATGATAATTGGGCACGTTTGATATGTACCAGAGGTAATGTTTTTCTTGACAGTGAAAGCTGGTAGCTTTATAAGCATGTCAAATAAAGAATTCAATGTGTCGGTATCTTATTAAAACTTTTACAGTTTTACATTTATTAACTCACAATTAATCAATTGTGACAGCAGCCTTTGGCACTCTCTTACTGTACGTAGGCCTAGCCTAAAATATTATTTTCCTTTTTATTTGAAAGAAATTACTACATTTTAACACCCAATGTATCAAAAGCAACTTAACAAACAAACATTAAACATTTCTCAAGTCATTTCTACAGCTACTGCCAGTAAGGCCACAATTGATCCACAATCCTTCTGCAATGTCACAAATGACATAAGTATTACATGAACAACTACAAGGATGCAATCAGAATGTTTCCTAAAGTTTGTATAAAGCTGTTGTTTCAAGTCAATGTTCTAGCTGAGGAATAGTCCATGACTCAACAATATCAGTTTCCTATTCATTGTCTATGGCACAACTCACTAGTACAAAATTAGAATATTGATTGTCTGGTTTTTAGCTTTGGTAAAGAGTTGTCTTCACAAAGTCTCCCATCACACTGCTTTGGGAGCAGATACAAATTATTGTTATCTACAAGAAATTACTGAGTAATTACTATGGTGTTACTGCGTAATTGGCTAGTAATTCCATGCATTATGGCATTATGTAATTAAGTGCTACCACATCGACATACCTGTAAATAATTTTAAAAATAAATCATGTCTATGGAAATTTTCAGGATAGACCTTTAAGTAAAGGCCAAGAGAAGTATTTATAACTTAAGCTAGGCTGGTCCTCCGGTTCAAAGTTTAGTAGCCTATACAATCTGCCACCACATTCAAAGACAATTCAGCTAAATAAATAATACAACATATTGGAACTATTACAGTAAATAAATCAAAAATGAAGATACATACATCAAGCTAAATACATCATCAGAATACCCCAGATGGAACCAGACTCACCATACATGTGTTGGACATCTTTGACATCTTGGAAGGAGAGCTGAAGGTCAGCTTGTGGGACAAAGTTGTATGCTGGGTACATGATAGCTCCGGGGTCAGAGGAGTGGGGCAGACCAAGGGCATGGCCGAATTCATGTACCGCCACAGCAAATAGGTTGAAACCTGAAGTTTCAGTTCAAAACAAATGCTATTAGTTTTCAAGTTGAGATTAGCAAAACAGTGATAAAAACGTATTCAGTTAAAAAAAAATGGACAGAGAAGCTGCATCTTTCAATTCCAGCGCAAGTATGATGACATTCATCAAAATGAAACGATATCAGAGCTGTTTAACAACATCTCAGCAACTTAACTTAGTTTGAGCAACTTCCAATGCCTTTACCCGTAGCATTAAAGCTCCAGTCTTCATCTACATCAAAGTGAACATCCCCTCCGATACCAAACCCAGGCAGGAAGGCATGGGCCAGCATGCCTCCTTTGCCATCAAAGGGCGAGCCGTCCTCATGTTCTGCAACAAACAATTTCCAGTTAATGATTTTGTTCGACATGAATGAATGCCATTTATCAAAATCATTTAGCAGCATAACTTTTCCTGTGCAGTGTTGTGGGCAGGTCTGTTCACCATAGAGCTCACCTCCGCGGTGGAAGGAGATAACAATGTCGGCCTCCCTCCTGCTTCTCCTGCGAAAGCGGATGGGTGTAACCTGTGCCCAGAGCTCCCACGCTGCTCTGAAGGCTTTCTGCAGCTGGGAGGCCTTGATGTTCGGGCTGTAACTGGAGATTCTGAGGAAAAAAATCAGTTTTCACCAAGCTAATAGAAACCAATTAATTGCATTAATTAGTCATGAACCCTTTAACGTTGTATTCCTTTGTATGCCCTCAATTAACGTGACTAGTGAGAGTGTAGCTACTGAGTTTAGTGATATTCATGATTAGACTAATTTACACATACACATTTTTTCATCTTATCAGTTTACATGCTTCTTACGACGGTGACAGTTTCTGGTGGTCTCTAACCTGTAGCTGAGGGTGCTCTTCTTCCAGCGTAATGTTTCCCCAAATGACTCTACATCGGACAAACCACAGCGTGGTCTCCTCATGACGGCCAGAGTTTCCCCAGTCAGCTTTCCATTTACAGGCAGACCGAAGAACTGTTGCATCTCCCGCACCTTCGCACACAGGTCAGTCAACTGATCTGTACTGGAGTCAGCAGCCCTTCTCTGCCTCGGTGACTTGGTCTTGTAGCCATAAAATTTCTTCAGGTAGGCCTGAAAACACAGAATTTAATTAGTATGCAGAATGATTTATTACTATAGTCAGCAAAAAGTGAATTAATGTAACCTGAGAAGATCCTCTACAGGCGTGAAGAAGATTTAATCTCATTTCTATCATGTGCTCCTCCTGTTGAGGAGCTTAATTTCAGAACCCCCTGAAGGTTAAACATTCCATTTGAATTAGACCGAGATGAAAAATCATAAATTGGCACAAGTTAGCAGTAAGATTTTAAGGGGTTTACTTTAAAGGGTTAACACAATGCTAGCTAGCTAAATGATAAAACATTGAAAAAACGGGTAGAACCTCAACAGTAAACATTCCAAACATTTTCCTAAACCTTTAATAATAATACTGTGCACAGAATATTTGTACTCACGTACTGTAATTGTAGGTGTCACCAACGCCTTACAAGGCCTAAAGGTAGCTTCTAACTTTGAGGTCCGATCACAGTTCCACAAAGTTTTACACACATAATTTACATGGCCAGATGTTCCGCTTCAGACCATGAATACGCAGGTAGACTGATGTAAATGTTGGTGGTGGTAGATAGAGTTGCAGTATGATTTTGTGAATGCAGGATCTCAATAGCAGTTTTTTTTTTTCCAAAATCCAGTCAGTAATTTCTGACTTGCACATGGATGAAGGACAATCAATAATCCCACCCTTTGTCTCTGTCAGCATGGGGACAATAATAGAGGGCAATATTTAAAGGTGCCATCTATAAGATATTGACACATTACTGACCTCTTGCATTAGTGAGGTGAAATATACTAACAAACCAATACAAACACAGCTTGTGCAGGCTGAGGGAAGGATCTGACGGTCAAAGCAAAACAAAGACCAGAAAGTAGAGGGAAACCATTATACTATATCTTACGATACAATATGGTAATTTGTCTTTTTATTTGATTTTTAAATATTACAGATAGCAACTTTAAGAAATCATTATCTGTTCCCAGAGCTCCCAGCCATTTCACACTTTATTATAAGTGCTTTTTAGAATATCTATAATTAGCCCTGCATACATTACTTACACTGTAGTTTAAATATAGTGTATATCTATTCAAAGTCAAGTCATAATGCAAATTAAAGTCATAATTATTATATTACCAAATTATTTATATACTATAGTCACAGCTCTTGGATTGGGTCCCCTACAGTAAGAACAGTCCCAGCGAGATATTTGTGGAACATTACTATGATGATGTAAAGGTAGCAATCTTGAAACTACGGAACAAGATTGAAGAGTTTATAAGACGGTCACAAAAGTGGGGAGTCATTTTATAAGGGAAAATAAGCCTTTAGGCTTACTTTTGTAGATACAGTACAAGCAAATAAGTATGAAATAAAGAGATATTTAACAGAATAATAGAAAACACAAGCATTATGCTGTTCTGACTCTCCATCTCACTATGAATTTACCTTGGAAAATAAACAGCTCTAAGGTTTTATTGTGAAAACCTAACTAACCAAGTAATTAAATCTGCGGTTGTTTTTCCTATTTCTCATGATCACTTTCATCTCGTCTCAGACAGAAAATATCAGTAAATTTATACATTACAATTTAGTACAAAGTGCAAAATAGAAAGTTAGAGCTTCTATGGAACTGGACAACAGGGGCCATATATTTTGTTATTGCGAAAGGTAAAGTCGATCCTATTGATGAGGCACCAATGAGGTCACTGCATTGAAACTTTTAGGGAAAAGGTGCACTTACAAAGCATGGCAGTAAAGCTGCCCATAGGGGTTCTCACATAAATAAAACAATGCTTCCCTAAAACAAAGATAAATCTAGCTGTCTAGCTCTCTCATACTTTCTTACCAGGGGTCACATCCCATGCAGCGATTGATAAATACCTCCGCAAACTCTAGTTCATCTTCAGATGTTCCAGCTTGGGGTTGTGAAGGTATCTCTGTGGTCCGGAGGGGAAAGGTCACCAGTTGATCGGGCATCATAATAGCCAGAAGGCCCAGCCAGAGCATCCCCATGTCTGACAGGCTTGTCCACGCAAGTCAGCCTCTTTCTTTGGGATGCACAGCGACAGATACACAGGGTTGTATATGGAGCAGCAGTGGGGACCACCTGGATCACAATGTTAATTATGTGTTTGCTCCTGTCCCAACAAGAGCCACACAGCGGCTGCCTGCGCAGTAGGGTCTTCTTTAAATCATTCATCAGAGAAGGCTAGACACGCTACAGGGACTGCAAATATTTGGTTCACCATTAAACTTGTCAACAAGTGGTTATCATTGGTGGATTTGCATATCCACAGTGTTTTGAAACATTGTGATGGCATGATATGATAGTGGATAATGGAGGGGTTAAAACCTCTGCTAGCACTTAGATTGGCCTGCAGATACAGAGGAGTTGTATTACCCTATCAGGACTCAGACAAATGGATGATTTATTTGTCTACATCCTCTGTTTGCCAGCTGAATGAAGGAATTTAAAAAACACATTTCTAAAGATATTTGGGTAAAGAGAACAAAATAAGTCAATTATAACGGAGGTCTGATGTGGTTATAGGATGGAATAGGGAGATTCCAGGCATGACAACATGTATGACGGATAGATTAATCAACATAGTGCTCCACATATAACTAAACTAAGCTAAAACTAAAATAAAATAGAATATGGACTGGTTCAGTGATTTATAGAATTGCATTTATGGTAAAAAAAAACAAACAACAACACCAAAAACACAATGAAAAACGTAAAGCGATATTGTGAGAGGAGTTAAGTTATGTTAGAGCACTAGAACAAAGAGCTTTTGATACAGTATAGCGGCTCTGTGTACACTGGCTTCTCTTTCTTATTATTTAAAATGAAAAGGGTAGACTGTTCAATGTTCCCCATAAGGCCCCATAAGAACTAGAAGTGAACATATTTCAATTTTTAAAAAAGCACAGCTTTTAAATGGCTTTTCAATGGCTCCTGCAACAACAGGCTGTCACTTCCCACAAGTACAGTATTGTTACTCCTGATTGGTACATGGAACAATTAGTCTACGTTATCACAATTGTAATGGAAAATTGGACGCTTTGTACTGTTTCAAAACAGGCCTGAGACTCTTAGGCACCCCGAAAAATGATAATAAAAGATCTCAATCTCCTGTGCTGAGTGGAACATTTATAGCCCCAAGGATAAGCATGTACAAACCATGATTCATAGTTCATTTGATGGGCCCAACACTCCATACATATAATCATGGCTGATGGCTGATAACCTGTCTATGTACATTTATTAATTATTAATAACTGATTACTGAAAATTGAAAGTAATAATGTATAGGGTACTTTGTAGATAATCTCCAATTCCATTAATTAGCCTCAATTGTTTTTGTCTCAGATTAATTCATCAGAATGCTAGTATATGTTTAGGTATTTAGTCTACTCACTGGCCATTTAGTTTTCACACTACTAATTATATTACCAGTCTGTAGATTGAAATCATTCTTTATTTACAGTAATAAACAGTTGTAATGCATTGCTTGCCAGGTGCCTCAGCAACTACGTCAAAGACAGTAGACTATCTTCAGCAACCCACGGTCATAGGTGACGCAGTCATAAGTGTTTTATCTGCTGAATTGACTTACTCAACCGTAAGTCGGGTATTCCCAACATGAGTCAGTTCCTATTTGGAAGACTGTCTGCCAATATCACACTGCTTCACAGTTGGTAAACTTAAAACTTGGCAAACTTTGTTAGAAAACTACATGAGCAATAAACAACAAAGGCATGTCAGTCTGAACCAAATCTAATCCCCAGTTTTAATAATAATAGTGAGTCAACAGACAGGTTGAAATACTGAGCAAAATCACCCTCATTACGAGTCTATTACACACAATAAACTCTTGACATTGACTCATAGATGTAACAAATCTATTCACTAACCCTGAGCTTATGAATGTGAATCTGAAACATTATACCACTGTATGTAAGGTAATTGTTGTGTAGCAATGGGTAATACTTTGAATTTATAGTCTTTTTTCCCCACGCATGATATTAATTTCAGCTTGCACAAGGTGCAAGTCATCCTGTTTTGCATTTTTGAGGTTCCCTGTCTGATTTTGGGTATTATGACCACAACTATTATGAGTACAAGTCTTCCTTGCGGCTGCCATATCAACATATCATAAGATATCATTCTAAATAAGGTCATTAAGAAAACAAAACATACTGTCACCATATTTAAAAGATCTATTGAAAGGTGACATAGCCCTAATGTTCATTTAGCCACCTGACAAGTCAAGTTATTATTCAATCAAGAAAGAAAAATGATGAGACTCTGAAACAATTGTATGAAAGAAACATGGCAGGAAATAAAAGGGCTGTGGAGGGATGTAGAAAATAAGGTTAGAACAGCTGTCAGAATAGAATCCAGTGAAGAAGAAATAGCATAGAAATAGAGACAATAGCGTTGGTTAGTTACACCACACCAACATAATGACAATATTAGAATGTGTTAAGTGAAAGAAGAAATTGTAAGAATATAAATATATACAGATATATGAATTCACAGTATATTCATCTACTTTATTTATGCTGGTTGTGCAAAGACACAGCAGTATGAACAATATTACAAATATATTCTGTACAAAAGTAGATGAAGTTTAAATATACATGCAATGTATAACAAAGAGAAATATGAGAATATGAAAACATAATTGTGACAGTCTATTTCCACTGATAGGATAGTTCTGAGCCCCTGAGATTCACTCTAGAGAAAATATTAGCATTTACCAGCCCTATAGTTTTTCTGCCTAGAGGGGCACAATGAGCAGTGTACAGTAGTAATGGTCACAGAGATGCTCTATATGTACTGTAATTCATTTGTTTCCATACCATAAACACCTTCATGTCAAACCAAGCATCTACATACAGTATATCCCCCGTTTGGCGAATACAAGAGGTTAGCTAACGTTTTGGGCAGGTTCTTGCTACCAACTCATTTGATTGATGAAGGAATAATGAGTAATCAGAGTAATCACACGTGTTTTTGAAAGGTGAATCCTTGCATGAAAGGTTTGCGTGATTCTTATGAACAGTAGATCTGTGTCCAACACAAGTCATTTGTTTACCTCGGTATCCAGACTTCTCTATGGGGAATTTCATCACTCTCTGGGTTCATGGTCTATTAAGAAGATCAAGATAGCATTTCCTCAAACACATCAGCTACTCCTACAGTCATGTCATACAGTGTGGTGCAACGGTCTAGCTGGGTCTTTGTAAGATTTGCACAAGCAGGCTGTTTGTGTTTGTTTACGTGTTTGATAGTGTGCCTCTCTGTGTGTGTGTGTGTGTGTGTGTGTGTGTGTGTGTGTGTGTGTGTGTGTGTGTGTGTAAGAGGTGAGACACATAGTGAGACAAAATGTGTCAACTGTCAAAACCCTGTCAAATCAAATATTCCACTTTGAGAAATAATTCTCTCCGGTCACAGGTAAACTAGTTAGGGTCTCTTTGAAAATTCTGTTACTTTACAAATGTTGCCTTCCAGTCTAAATACAGAACATTAACAAACCACTCTTTATTCATTGCTGTCAATGGGCCATTATGTAAAATATGCCACCAGTGCCCATAGTTTCAGTGCACAGCTTGAAGGTCCTACAGCCAGTGCAGTACGTGACTGCCGCACCTCAAACCTGCATGACTTAACTCATGATCCTAACAGACAATCATTATCCGTTATGATAAGGTGCTAAACGGTGACTGACAATGTCTTAGTGCCCAAATCATGAGTCATACATGAGTTTTATGCTGTCCATTGTCACTGTATCCATCATTAATGGTGTCATATCAGAGCAGTGATAACTATGAACTGGATACGGGTGTATCATGCCAGAGGCTATTCTGCCCTAAAAGACTCACTTCTGAATAGAATCTATCACTTAGTTCTCAGCATTCACAGCCTCTCACAAAAAAACAAGCTATAAACATATTGTGACATTTTAAAAGGCTTAAGAAAGAGGAAATAATGAAAATGAAATTGCACTATGAACACGTTCCATTGTTACATCATCTTTAATTGGACAATACAGGACATCTACTGAGAGACTGGGACATGACCAAAACTCAAAATGTTGGCAGAGTTTGCTTTTCTGGCCTCAACCCCAAAGTCTCATCACATATAGCTATAGTCATCAACATTATTCACACAAACTATAGATCATTTCAAAAGTTAGGCATATGAAAGAAATGGAAGGCAGGAGGAAGGAGTATCAGGCAGAAAAAGTACAAGCATTACAACAGCATTACAAGCTATTTTTTATTGTTGTTGTCCTGATGCTTTGACGGTTTACTCTAAAAAAAAACTGTTCTTTGTACATCAGACTAATAATGGAAAAAGGGGACATTGTAAAACACACAGGACATTTTTAATTGTTTGTTTATCATGAACATCAAGGCAACTTGGATTACACTGCAAGGATAAAAGTAAGGCACCCTCATTGACAACTGCTCACCCTATGTAACACGCTACATACACAGAAGAATCAACATGAACACTTGAACAATGTTAATTGTCCATCATACATTGTGCTTATGAACAGTGGAAACATTGACTCTATGTGGTTGTAACATACAGTATATAAGGTTTATGGACAGTATGGTTGAAGTATAATGAAAAGCCTAATTTAAAGTCTAAAAATTTCAATGTTTAATATGTTATCTTGGGAGACAATCCAGTACAGAGCGGTTTTAATAACCTTCTAAATACAAATATCCAAAGAGACCTATGGATATTCATGTACAGTCTATCCAAACAATGTATGAGCTCTTTTCTTTTACAGTAGTTACGTTAAGACCATTACATTTACAATTGTCGTGATAAAACAAATGTATATTATGTAGACCCTTTCAATGCAGAAATAAATCCAGTTTATGAAAACTGAGGAAAAGAGACAAATTGTTGTAGGTGCGTAGCAGTTAGGTATTCACTACTGACTGAAAGATATAGCAGTCAGCACCATCTAGTGGATGTATGGATACTCTGTTTTATGAACATGTTCAACTGTGTATGTGCCACTTGCATCTGTCATAATAAATAGAAATAAAAAAAAAAAATGAATTAAAAAATATAGGCTGAATAGTTAAAATAAAATAATAAATGAACAGTCAGCATTTTGACTTGGACATCACATCATTACAGTAATAAAATAGCTGACTGAGTACTGAGGATTAAGATAATGCCAAGAAAGACACATTTTTAAGCACTTGTAGTTAAGTGGAACATTACCAGGGGGAAAAAACAACATACATTATAATTAGATGTAAGTAATCTAAAGTAGAGAAGACAGCCCACCCCAGTATTTTTCCTAGTTTATTGAAGGGAAGACACAAGAGAGAGGACAACTCCTCCTAACTTGCTAACCACACCTCTACTTCTACTTACTGTGTCTGACAGTACCGCGCTCCCTGGAGCAGGCCAGCTTGCTAACTAGCGTGTTTATGGACATTTTAAAGAGGAACTTGCCCAAAATGTTCTATTGATTTAGTTTGTTCTTTGAATGCTTTTGACTCATTTTAAAACAGAATATGTGCCTTAAACAGGAACGGTGTTGCTTGCTTGCCAACTGGCTAAAGTGTTTCCTCTATATCTTGAAAGGACCACTCACTGCCCATTAAGCTTAAGTGCTGCCCTCGACCATTGTGACTGAATTAAGAAAAAACATGTACGCATCAGCAAGAGCATTTATCCATTTGTTCCAGAAAATGGTGTGAAACGGCTGTCTGCCGCTAGTAGATGATGAGACTAAATGAACCAGCTGTGGATAAAGGTCTGGCCATCTGAGATTACATGCCATCAATGAAAGGTGTTGAATAGCTTATGAGAGCTTACGTGGGATATGAATTAGCATATTGTACATTATACAGTGCCTTGTAGCTGATATGAACCAGTTTCTCAGATGTAATGAATATGATTTTAACTAGCTTTCAATGTATTTTTTTAATGCATTGTTTCGTGACAAATAAAATGATAGGAATGTTTGCCTAATGCACTCAGTTTGGGTTTATCTGATCTAAGACAAACCTGGAGAATACCAACCAAAAGCTATTTTGGATTCAATAGGTGACATTGATGATTTTGTCATGATATATTTTTAGGGGGACAAATAAACCATAATAAATGGCCCGGGGCAAGTTAAGCCAGTGCATTTTTGAATGGAATTTCTGTGCATGTTTTGTGTCTAACATTTGCCCTAAATATATTTGCCAAACAGTGTTATCAGTTCATGTTATGCATAAAACATCATTCTTCACCATATATTTATCTTTATTAGTCTCAAAAAAGATGGAAATGCATTATACTTTTACTGAGGTGCTGACATCCCCTTCACACAGGACAATTTTTGGCTTTTCCAAAAGGTAACCTAACAAACTGCTGGCTCAGCTTATGACCCTAACACACACTGTAAGTTGAGTATCAACTTCTGTTTGACCAATTTGAACTCTTCAATGACAATATTCAAATGGAAAACTACTGATATGTGTGTTTCTCTCTACACAAAAACAAAATGTAAAAAATAGCTGAACTTGAACCTAGTTTCCCCAATTTATTTGGTAAAAGTATGTATTAAAATAATTACCATGTTGTATTATAGTGTACAATCTAAATTTAAGCGTCAGTTTAAAAAAAATGTCAGCATGACATCTCCCTTTAAGTTGTTAATAGTCAAGTTGAACTTGAACATGTCTCAAACACTACTTCGATATGTCCTAAATCTCAAAACACCTATAGCATTTGAAGGAACAAAATACTTCCAGTCTTGGCATTATTTGAAGATACAAATTCAAGTAAAAGGCTATGACCAAGCTGATGATATGGACTTGCTAGTCAAGACAGCTGAGCTACAGTTACAGTGTCACTTTCTAGCTGGCAGTATAAAGCCCCTGTGTGTTCAACTACATCCATAATCAATACCTGAAACTCTGAGGGGATATGAAAACAATTTGCTGTATGTAGAACTCCCTCAACTACTCTTTAAACTGTGTACGTCACCAATAGGCCTTCCATCAACACTTTAACTGGGAGCTCTACAGTGTAAATATCCCTAGGCTCAGGGGATCTAAATATCCATAGAATTAGACATACAATAGATATGCTACAGTGATGTGATTCATGACTACACTTGCTTTCACTTTTACCAAACCACATTCAAGAAAACATCCTTAACCCATTCAACCAATCAAGCACCGCATCAGCAGCGGACTATACAGTATGATTGCATTGAAAATGAATGAGCAAATAAAAACATTATACTTCTTTAACATCACAGAAAAACAATTGTAATCACCTATGATTGATGAGAAAAATCCTTCAATTTCCTGACAATTTCAGTGCTATACTGTACTTAGCAAATCCCCACAGTGCAGAACTGTATGGTCCCTGGGGTGATGCCTTGGGGTACACCTGCCCTCTGGTTGTGGACTGAGTTCTCAGCAGAGGGAGAGGGGCATTGCTAGGTCCCTGTTCTGGTGATGCCTGGATATGGCAGTCACCATCCATGAATGGTCCCCATCACTTCAACTTGTCTTCTGAGGTTCAATGTGCAATGTAGGCCACACTCCACATAAAAACTGAACACATTTTAGATAAACCATTAGGTCATATTTTTGACATTTTTTACTTTTTGGCGCCGTACATTTAGAACTTAAAGTACAATAAGGTACATGCGAAGGCTGAGGACTGAACATACCTTTACTTTTGGTCTGTGCTTGAGGTAGGTTGACCTGATCTGGAGGCTAAAAGAGGGTAAATGTTTTGATCATTATGGTGAAACTCATCAGCTACCATCTCCTGTAATTTAAATACAAGTCATACGCTTACCTGAGAAGTATGTGCAGGTAGGAGCCCAGACCGGTGAAGATGTGCCACCAGGCATGGAACTGTGTTACTACTCCTACACCAGAGGGCAGTCTCCGTCTACTGGCTCTGTGAGACAGAGGAAGAGTTACTCATCATCAACACAAACACAAAGGGTTTCATGCCCACTGGATTGTTCTATCTCAAGCTGATGTTGAGATGTTATTAACTTGCCATATCATTTGTTATTTGTATGTTTTGTTCATCATCATCATCATCATCATCAAACCTAATAGTGTGTCAACCTTCTTCTTAATGTCTAATCCTTTTGGTGTTTATCTCAACATGGTTGAGTTTTGTTGATCTACAATAGCTGGATTAAACACCTGGGGTATTCCATAAAGTGCGATAAGAAAAGCGGGGATTCATTTCCAAAACCTGACTCGACTTAACTTAATAAGTCAGTTGGGTTAAAGCCGTTCCATAAAGGTAACTTCAGGCTCACGCGATCAGACTAATTCAAGACAGGTTCAAGTAGTTGAGATAGTTAGGCGTGCACGCTATTCTGAAGCAGCCCGACAGATCGAATATGGATCCAGTCGATGCAGTGCACGTGTGTCAAATTGATGCATGTGTTTTCTGACACTGCAGCCCTTTTTATCTTTGCAGTGTGTTGAGTTTTCTCAGCCATCGTAACGTACCATGACAAAGAACAACAGGACTGAGCGGGGAGCCCACTGAGCAGCGCTTATTACTGGATATACAGTAGGCCTATATGAAAAATTAAACATATTCTAATGAAAAAGTAATATGGCCGCCATAAACAAAGCCAGAGGGAAAGCCTGGCAAGAAACTGCTGATCAGTTGAATGCGTACGTAGCAACTAAGTTCAACTGCAATAGAAATCTTGGGCACATTCTATTCCAAGTTTCAAAGAAAATCACAAAGCACAATTCATGCCACCTAGTGCCCTACATAAAACAATCTATCTTTGTTTTAACACGTTTTACTGTTTCATAGTGATGGCAAATTCTGTATGCCTGGAATCAACAGTCAATAAACTGACACACATATTACATAAATTACAGTCATCTGGTACTGTTGTATTATAAAATAATTTGACAATACTTTGATTAATTAATTAACAATACTTAATACTAATGCTGTGGGCAGATAGAGAAGAGACTGGATGGCCAGTGAGATGGTGGAATGAACTTTCATCTTGATTATTTTCTTTTACAGTAATTTACAGTTGTTTAATCTGTTTGATGCTATGCTATCCTTACTGTACAGTACAAACTTGTATTGTTGTATTTTGTTTTACTGTACTGTATAGATACATAGTGCAATGGTAAAGCTGTGAATAAATATTTATTTATTAGTTTAATTTATAGTGTGTCTGGCATAATATTTGACAGTAACACTAGTTGGTACTGTCAGACTTGATATGATATGGTATGAGGTAATGGAACACTCTGGGTACTAGAGCTGAAGGATTAATTGATTTCAAATTAAAACCAATCAGAAGACTGCGTATACGCCCATCAACAACAACAAACACGTGAAACCCAAGGAAACTTTACATTCATGGTGCGGAAAAATGTCCTCAGCTGAGCCAGAAGCAATTTCATTTAGTCCCGAAGAAAAACACTTCGATGGTATGGGAGTATTTTGGGTTTGAGACGACAGATGTGTAGTGATGGCGAAACGAGGCTTAATGAAGCCTTGAAGGTTTGTGGCCAATTGTATTGAAAATGGGTTCACTACTCGATGTTTCATTTAACACAGTGCACTTGAGTGACATCTGCTGGTGAAATAAATGTTGTGCAGTCAAATGAGGCAGGCAATGAGTTGCATCATTGATCTATTAGTTTGACTTTCTGTTTAACTAATGTTGAAGATGATATGTTAGTTGGCAGGTCTGATTCTATAGTCCATGTTTCTATTTTTTCTATGAAATGTGCTCTACAAATAAAGAATCTATTACACAGTGAATATTGAACTGAAGCTTGACTTTTTCCCCCCAAATCGTTCAGCCCTATTGGGTACACTGACTGTGTCATATTGATGCTAATGGTTAACATTTTGCCTGTTTTGGTTTAAGCAATGCTATATGCAACATTAATTTTAGCACGAGTAAAACATTTTGATTGATTTAGGTTCTTTTGCAGGTGAAATAGTGTTGTGCTACACACTTATACTGTTGTGGGGTTTACACTTACAGTTTTGAGAATGATGACAATGTTTCAGTAAATGTATTTAAGCAATTGACAAAATTTGTAAAATAAATTGAGGCACTGGATGTAGAGCTTCAGTGCAAGAAACTCAAGATGAGAAAGTTGGAACTGGACTGGAACTACAGAAAGATGTAAGTAGAACTGCTGGTCAAGCATCTGGTCAAGCATCAACTCAGGCTTAGCCTGACAATTAGCCTGCCCCAGAGCAGGTTAGTTTCCAAGCATAAGTTACCATAGTAACTGATCTTAAACTTGCTTTATGGAACCAAATACATTGGAAATAAGTCAGACTAACCGAGATAAATCTGGCTTATTTGGTAATCTCGCTTTATGGAATACCCCTCTGGCCTTGAGATAGTGTTGACAAAGAAAATAAAAACAAATCCACAATTAATGTAAATATGCTGATTACTTTCCACAAATACTGGAGGCTTGTCATGTTGCCTGACTTGTCCTTGAGCTAGCAAAAAAGCTTAAAGCTCAAGCTGCAACATATAAATAACAATAATGTGCTGTTACGTAAATGTGTCTATACCTCTGCTGTATGCTGAGAATTTTGACACCAGTGAATGCGTGATATATAGTCCCGCCTTCATTTTCCCTTAACTACTTACCTTAATGAGTCACAGAAGAGATTGTCAATGTTCCACAGTAGGAATCCTAACATGAAGACCCCTAAGGAGGTGTAACACAGAGGCCTTAGCCAGGGGTAGACCCTGCGATTGAAACCAAAAAAGATTGCCTTTAATATTTCCTTCCCTACTTCACTGAACATTTACGAACAGTAATTCAATTGTTATGGCAATGGCTTAGTTTAATTCTGTTTTTAGGCTGTTTCCTCTTAACCAACTTACCATGTAACTATAAAGATTGATCGCATCACTAGGCAAGCTACAAGAGCACCATACATGACCTGAAGACATAAAAGAGAATTTAGTTTTGAAACACTGTGAGAACCTGCAAATGAAAATATAGTTATAATTATATAGTTATAGTAGTAATATAGTTAATAATAAGTTACTTCTGCAAGGTTACAGTAAAGCCACATCACCATAAGTTTACATCTGTTGCTTTGACTCCACACTCGGTTTATACAATGAATACAAAACAATATGGGGTGGCATGTGCATACAATCACTAATTAAAAAGTGATTAGTAAATTATTTCATATGATAATATATGTCTGTGAACCAACGTCGTTCCCCTGCTTTGGTTTTCTGTATTCCAACAGTTCTGTCTAGTGGTGAACCACCACAAAGCAGTGTAATCAGTAAACAAAGCCAGCTCCAAACAGTAAACAAAGGCAGCATTGTCACATTATTGTTGCGGAGCAACACAGACATGTTGTGGGACTCGAAGCATTTATACATAAACACTGTGTGTAATAGGGGTAACAGTGCTTGGGGTTACAGTCTTTTGTATAGTAAAGGCTGCAATATTTTCTTTTCTTGACCGACAAAGGTTTAACGTGATTTATTTCCATAGTTAAGTATTGTGTGCTTTATATATACTGTACTATTGGTATAGAGTTACTCCCATATATCTTGATGAAATACTTGTAGAATATAATCGTAAACAAACTGTTCCATTAAAAGTTGAACTGTGCAGTTCTGCTTTGACAGGAAATGCTATGTTGCGCGCCAACAAGCAGCATACAGTTATATCCTGTGTGGACCAGCCCAATGTTTACACAAGATGACACAGTGAACCCTAATAGCAAACAAAGAACAATCTTACTCAGGTAAAGATATGCAGCACACTCCCTTACCTGATGAAAGACCGGCTCCTTCCATTGTAAGTACACCTACAATAAAAGGACAAGGAAGCTGGTCAAGACTACACAATTAATTACACACTTAATTTACCATATACTGTAGTTTAAAGTGAAAGTAGAGGCATTTTGTCCTGGGGGATTTAAATGTTGGACGACAGTGTGATCTCCGCTATTAAACAGGGACAAAATTTAAATGCAGTGAATGCAGACACTCACCACACTGACTGAGACACTGAAGATTAATAATAATGCGATAGTACATAAACTGATGGTGCTCTCTTGCTTGAAGCACTCATATCTGAAACAGAAAAGTGGATGAGTGTTTTCACCTTGCTCACATGGGTGGAGCACAAATGACTGTAAACACGTGCAGCTCAAAGTACAAGAGATAAACACGAAAGGACAGAGAGCAAATAATAGGATGAACTAAAATGGAGAAATATACAGCCGTCCATCTCAGTCATAGAGCCGTTTGCTCCATAACATTCACTCTAACGCCACAAGGACAGCACACACTGTGCTGTCTTGGAATGGATAGATTGAGGAATTGATTGTTTTATGATGAGAAAATAAAAGCTAAAGGAAAAATCCAAAAGGCTGGCCCACTTACAGGCAGTAGACAAAGACACATGTGCTGTAAATCATTGGCAGCTCGTCCAGTAACTGCAGGTGACAATAGAGACACAAAGCACACAGAACACAATAAGGACACAGTTACGGGGTGACTACTCATGGCGACAGGCACCCTGCTTCAATTTTCCAATTCCAGAGTCTTATTTCTGAAAGAAATGAGATTGGAAAAACTGTTTAACTGCCTCAACAGTCACCTGAGTCTATTACTGTGTAAACAATTAGTTTACTGACAAATCCTGTTTTCTTTGTAGTAACCATAAGTCAGCCCACCTGCATCTCATACAGCAACGTCATGTGGAAGCACCAGGAGCCAACACCGACAGCTGGGAAACATACAGACAATCCGGCATGACATTCAACCTGGAGCTAAAGACAGACTCCATATCGAAGGTATGATGATATCTGGTAGTAAATACTGTATGACCAAAACAATGCATAAATGAAAGTGCATCATGCTGTCTCCTTAATACATTGCAGCATATGTACACTTCAGAGAGTGACACCGATAGACTCACCTGCCAGTCCTAGAAAAGAGCAGATGTAGCGGAACTCAAGGCCATCTCGGAACGTCTGGATGGCCCCGTATATGGGAGGAAGGATCATAATCAGGTTACTAACGGTGTTCCCTGTTCAACAAGATGACAGAGAGACACTAAGAGGATAAAGACGTAATCTGTATCATAGTATCTCATTGCTGAAATTCCATCAGTGCACTTGGGTTTCATCCACATTAACCAATGGGAAGCATTGGCAGCAGTCGCTTGATGGTTACAAAAGCAAGCGTATGAAGGTTGCTGGTTTGAATCCTGAGACCTACTGGTCACATCTGGGGTGGGGAAGTGACTCAACTGTGCCAGTGGAGTCGCTCAGTGACCTATGGTTATACTGGGTCGTACCCAGGGGTGAAAATGTAAGTATGTGTGTGTGTATGTAAACCTCCCTCCCCTGGGCAATTACGGTTAATAAGAATGTATACTTAGCCAAATGCCTTGTTATGAAGTGGTGTGCTAACTGATAAATCCTGCTACCTATTTGGATAACTGACATTGTACTTCACCTTTATCTGCAGGTGACTTACAACATCCAAGGCGTCTTCTTGGAATGACATTATAAGAGTATGTGGAGTTTGGATTCTGATAAAAGAGCACGCGTCAAGGACACTGTCAGACATCAGTTAGGTTTTCTATGTCACGTTTCAATGACATTAAACTGTAAACATCCAACTTTGAAGAGACTCCTGTCTCCTGTATAACAGACTCTTTCTGATGTCCCTCTATGTTGGCCTTCTATTGTTGTCATCTGCTGAGGTTTTTGAAAACTGAGATAACAGACAAAAGAATGCACCCTATGAGGATTAGAATCACGGTGGCCTGTTTTTTCTGTCTTCCACATGAACAATGCTGCATTCCAGCCTTTGTAATTTGAATCACGGTTTAAATTCCAAACAATTCGTTGCCATCAGTCTGTGTGTAAAAATCACACAAGTGTTACTTGTAAGGAGATGTGGAATCAAAAGCTGGCTTCAATTTACAGTACAATAACGTATATATCTTGCACTTGCGCCAGTAGTCATGTTGGGTATACCAGTGTTACACGTAAATGTGTTCCACTTTCACCTTAAATCTGACCACTTTTCAGTAGGCCAGAACTATTGGCTTGTTTGGACGGTATCATATAACTACAAAATTAAGAGTTATAGGGCTATTGTAATGTGGGTAAGCCCTAAATGAGTCAGAGGTAAAAACGCAGTACTCTGAGCAATGTGTAGGCTACAAAAGGCAAAAAGGGAGTTCAATTTCAGGATATTTTTAGGACTAGACACTCAGTCCAAGTGAGTTCAAATTCCATTTTTAGGTGGCATAAAAAGAATCATGTCGTGAATGATACACAGTTATACAGCTAGAAAGTGAAAGTACGTGCAATCTCATGTAAGTCTTTTGAACAAACGTTTTCACGCTAACAAAGCCTAAACTAACAGACTAAACAAAGTTCCAGAGAAGCCGGTTTTTTATCGCGACACAAAGATAATATGACGAGCGCGCGGTTAGCATGTTAGAACGCGGTGGCACCGGCGGCACGTGCCAGTCCACCTTGCAGCGTGAAGCCTTCATGATGACGTACTGACTTGACGTAGAGAATCATTGTCCTGTGGATATTATATGAATTATGAGATGTGGCTATTGTAGCTGGATATTGTTACGCAGCAGATCCAGATATATCCTGCGGTAGTAAAGAAAACAGGCTCATGATACCGTCCGAATTGAAAAACAGGTTAGGTTTTGTCAAGGACACAAACACTTCGTTTTCTACATGTGCGCACATCCATAGTCTACAGTTAAAGTGTGAAGCAGGCCCGATAGAGATGCTATGCTAAGTGGGTGAACAAATACAGTCTGGCTATAACATAACATTAATTCACAATTACAGGCGCAGCTCATGCTTATGCCTGTTATTCAGCGAAGACCTTCCACAGGCTGTGGCTCTTCCTTGAAGAATATCCACATGTGAAATAATTTTCACTACACTATAACCTTTGTAGGGGGATTTGTAATTTACTCACAGAATTCTGCAATGTAAAAAGAGACGACATAATTCTCTTCACACCAGTCGAGCGTTGAAGTCGGCCGCCCCCAGTATCCTTGCCTTTCTATCGAGGGAGCCATGATGGAAAAGGAGCGGACTAGCGAGTGAGGGAGGAGGCTGAATCTATATAGTAACGGATTTACGGCCCCATCACAACCTGATCACTCCTCCTCCATAACTGCATGGCCCCTAATCACAGTGTTGGGGATTAACGGTATACGTGTAATGGGATTACAGTGATGTGATTACATTAACAAACAACAATTGAAAATGCAGTCTTTTACACTGTTTCGACACTATGATTAATATTGTTTTAATTCAATAGACTACGTTATTCGTTACCATTGCAGGCAGGTAGGTCCAGTAATCTGTAACGAGTGACATTTTGAAAGTGCCCATCCCAAACCTGGCCGTCGATTTATGTATTTATATCAATATGAATGTGATTTATTAGTATTACAGTATTATTAGGATTAGTATTACAGACCTGATGATGCTTACTTTAGGTAGGCCTATTTTCATTTTGGTAATATGTTGCTGTACAATGTCTTGTTTATTTTAGGATGCATAGCGAGTCACAACAATGTGCTTAATGGGAATAATTATGGATACATTGCTTGCAAATTCACAGGTCATTAAGGAGAAGCAATATTAGTGCCCAGTAACTCCCAGATTACATTTTCAACTTTCTCACTGAGTTTCAGGGAAAGTAAATCATCTTGAATTATCTAATGAATCCATTCAAGTGGTCATCAAATGACACTGAGAATGTGAGTCAGTTGAAAAATGTGAAAATCAATGTTTCAACTATTAACTATCAACTATTGACGCCCATTTTATTTCCAGTCTAACTATGGGCGTGGTTTGTCAGGGAAAACCAGAGTTATGACATATAATATCACTAACACCAAAAACCGAGGCTAACTCTGATTACATTCATGTGCAAAGACAAGATACACTGAACCACGATGTTGACATTTCACCTGCTCAGTGATGTTGAGGCTACATACTGCAGCATGGCCAGGACTATTGATGTTGTGGTGACCAATTGGATATCCAGGCTGATTCATCATGTCCCCTTCAGCTCTGACTATGGCCACTAGATGTATCGTTGTTATGTGGTGGCAAGTTGGCAAGATGTACTTGGTTCTTACACTTCATGCTCACTGTGCGATAAAGATTTGTGACTCACTGGCCCTACCTTTGACCACCTTATTAATTGGAGTTGACCAGGACTGGAGGAAGGAGGTACTCTTCTATACTCCTTCGTCTTCATTTAAAACTGTTCAAATTATAATCCCCACAAAAAAAGTATTATCAGTCTCCCAAAGTAAAGGTTATTACTAGTTTTACTGTAACTGCTGCACTGTAACTAATGGCTACTTTATTGGATTAATTTGCTACAGTATTTAGTCTATTGTCAGATTATTAATATATCTTTTAACTCCATCAACCTCTAAACATTATTATTACTCCAGATTATTTATATATAAATAGTTACTTTTAGTATGTGCTGTTCATGAACTTTAAGTTTATTCTAATAAACAAACCTTTTTTGTAAATAAGAGCAATGATTTGTCTCATGACCTTGTGAAAAAGGAATGAACTAGAACACTGAGGAACATGTTAGTTTAGGACTAAGCTACATTATTTGCTGTTTCCTTTAACTAGTAGGCTTATTATTCTATCACGTTTTTTTAATTGACTTTGTTTATTGCATTGTATAGCCATAGTTTCTTAAAAGCCTCCTTGTTGGCATAAGCCTTGATTCATGATTTATTTAGCAAGTGAAAAACATACTGCACCTTTTTATAGAAATAATATCATCACAGCCAATTAATGTTTCAGATTTCCTCTAGGTGGCGAGAGACACTTAGAAAAAAGTCCCAGAAAATAGCAGCGGCCATACAAAAATCTTCCAAAGCTTTTGGACCACGTAATGGTAGTGGTACTACCATATAATGTGCTTTTTATTCTGCCCTTCAGTTAACTCAGTTGTAATGTACTATTATGATTATGAGAGTTATCTTATTTAAAGCAAAGTAAATTACCCATAGCTAAGATTAACGTATTTGTACCAGTTTTCATTGTAAGTCATATGCAGACACCTAGATGGTATGTTTAAAATGTTTTGGGCTTCAGTTACTACTATACTCATCCAGGTGGAACAGCAGTAGCATTCATTTGTAGCAGATGGGAAGAGCATTTCTGTAGGTCAAAATATTTGGAGTTTAGGAATTCACTAAACTTCAGGTATGTTTACTGTGTATACCAAATGTATGACATTCCTTACTGAGAAAATGTAGAGCTGTCTCTGGCCACAAAATTCCCGTAGCTGGAATTCTCTCATGCCATTCAACTGGAAAATCCCAACAGATAAGGTAAGGGCTTGACTTCACCAAAACTGCCCAAGGCTAAACTATCCTTGCATACAGACTTTGAAACAATACATCTTTTGACTTTGAAAAAAATACATCAGAAAAATATTAGAAAAGTTGTCTTCTGGTAAAACAAAATGAAAATACTTGTGATGGCTCCTTTTGTTTATTTCAACATTTTATTGTAAAAAGAGGACATTTGTAACAGTCTCCCATTGTATCATATTTTTTTTGTGCAAAACCATGAGCACTCAGTTACTAGTTGAACACGCAATTAATAGTTCTTATTAAATCAGCCATTAACAATCTCCAAAAGTCTCTAACTGGTTAGTTTGCTAGTGTATTGTAGTGGGTTTTAAAGTGGACACAACCAAGCTAAACTAGTAATGCAGCCCTTAATGTGGTTTTGAGGAAAAGTAGTGCAGAGCTGAAGCTTACAAAAAGATGGTGAAAATCGTCTGACTGTACATATTAAAGCTATCACGGGAAGCCAGACATACAAATTCAAGATACAGTATTTGATTAGAACGCATAGCAAAAAACAGCATTGTGTGCCTATTGTGCCATGTTTTCTGCACTCATTGGTAATACACGGTCACCACGGAAACATTTTCTATTGGCACATATTGAGGATTGTGTATCACATGAATTCTCCTCTCCATTACATATAATTTAAAGGTTAGAGTGTTAAACTGTGACAAACAAATGAAGGAAAGAGGAAAAATGCAGATTTTACATTTAAGGTGATTCTTCAGGAAATCATACTTAATGTAAGTATTCATTCTGTACTGTTATCTGCCATTGCATAACAAAAATGCCACATAGTGATACTGAAACCTCTCCAAGATGATTTTGATGTTTTTGGACAATGCTTTGCAGGACAAAATACACAAAAAAAATCTCAAGTCATGCATTGCGAAAAACTGTTGGCATATTAATCATTTAAAGGAATGTACTTGTGGGGTATCAAATGTAGGTTTCATTTTACACCTTTCTTGTCACTTTGCAGTAGAAAACACACACACACACACACACACAATCAAACATTTAACTTAGACAATATTATGGTCAACATGAGGCTACAATTCATCTCTCATCTTATCGCCCTTAGGCCTGACCATCCTGCCCATGAAGAGGATGGAGTTTGTCTTCTGGTCCTTTACTAAGAAGATGAAGGCGTGGTCAGCATAGAAGAGCTTGGGATTCTTCAGCTTGTCTGTGCCAAAGACACTGGTGTCCATGGGGTTTCCATCGGTGTCCCACTCCATAGCAGAGGCATGGAACATATTAGCCAGGTAGAGGTTCTTCTTCCCAGAAATGTTGGAGAAGTCAGCCTTGCTTTTGTCCACAGCCTCTGTCAGGCCCAGCTCCCCAAGGTGTTTCTTAATAGCAGGAGATAGGCAAGATGTGATATACTGTAAATACTTATAAGAAAATGTTAAGTTACTCAGACGGGAGATTAAGACCTAGGGCTAACAACAGAAGCTGATACTAGTCCGCTAACAGATGCTGTTGACCTCCTGTGTCAGTTACCTGCAGATCATGGCTGACTTCCATGCTGACTTTGGGCAGAGAAACAGCTACAGCTTTCTGCTCCAGCTTGCCCATCCAGGTGTCCAGCTGCGTCTTGGTCAGCAGCTTCTCCAGCCTATCCAGAGGTTCCACATGGTAGGACATGATGTACACCACACTGGACTTCTTATGGGCCAAAGGCATACTCAGAACAGTCAGCTTATTGGCCGTATCCTCATAGAAGCCATAGAGACCTGTGAATAGAAACCAGAATGAATTTGGAATATTTATTTCTAAAAATAGTAAATAAAGCATCTCTATTTACAATCCCTTTTTTGGGAACTCATATTAACTCATTGGTGATGCCTGAACAATATGTGTACATATATCCTCTATATAGCACAGCCATGATTCATTTTATTTCAATCGTTATGTCAGCTTTTGTTATTGTAGATGTTAGTACAATATTGCCATCTGCGATAGAGTAGTGAAGCCCACTAGTAGCGAAGACTTCAAATTAAAAGTCCAACCTACGGACTCCTGTATTTTTGCACCACTCTTTTATATTACCCTCAAACTCTTGTGATTCTAATCCTTATCTAGGTTTTTCCTGTGTTTACTTCACAAATTACATTTTACATGAACTCTTAATGAAAGCTGACACAGGAATTAAATGAGTGTCCATGAATGTGTTGTACAGGTGTCATGAAGCTCTTGTTCTGGTGTTGTGAATGTGTAAACTATACTTCATGTAAAGTGCTACAGATTTACTTACAATAGCTGTCTCTTACCTGTGCGGTGCATCATCTGTACTGAAACTGTGTAGCCATGGGATACCAGGAAGCCACGGTTGTCCACCATCTGATGATGGAACTGCTCATCCCAGTGAGCTGTTTAAAAAAGAAATCCATTAAATTAAAAAATTAAAAATAAGGATTAACATGTGATAAAATATGTTTTCATCTGGACTCACGTTTGAAAAACATTGCATTGATGATCATGGCCCCATCAGTCTTTTCCACATCCTTGGTGACTTCAGGCAATTTGCCATCGGTGGATTTGGCCGCCCACTCATTGATGGAGTTCACAGCACTCTTTTTGTCTCTGAAGTTAATCTTGGAATGGTCACAGTTATAGTGCTTCTTGCTGCTCTTGACAAAACCAGCAGCAAAGTTGATTGAGGTGGGCCCGTACATGCGGTTACTAATCTTCCAGGTGACATTGCGGGTCTTGGGGTCGCTCACCTCAGTCAGAAGCTCAGCCAAACCAGAGTGCAACTGCTCATCTTTCACTTTATCAGCATTCAGCATGGTCTTTACCTGGGAGGCAGTGGAGGCCTTGCCCCCGAGAGCCACCAGACCCAGGGAGGAGGCCACCACCACAGGGGAGATAAGGATGTTCCCCATGTCCTTCTCCTTGGCCATGTTTTGGTAGAGGCTGAAAGCCAGTTTGGCGCTATTGTCAGCCAGGATTGTGGCGTGGTTACTGAGGACCTTGTCTGCTGAGGCAGATGTAGCTGCAGAAGTTGCTTGGGCCAGTATGGCCAGGACCACCAGATTAGTCACCCACATGGTTGAAAAGAAATTAAATACCTATGAGAAGAGATGAAGACAAAGATCAGCTGCAGGAATACTGTTAGTGATGCACAAGGGTTTTTCTATTTCTGAAATCTGTTTGTAATGGCCTGAATTGACAATGTTCTAGTGTGTTTTGTAAAATGTAATTCGATAAGCACTGTTTCCTTGGCTTATCCCAGATCAGGATGACCATGTTGTGCTATACAAGTTTGACATTTTATTATAGATCAGTAGTGGGGAAGCAGGTTAGCCATACCAATCAAGAGTCAAGTAGACTTCAAGGCAAACTTACATAACAGCCACGTAGGCAGCTGCAGCATCTAAGCCAAAACATTGGTCAGCAAAGTCTGAGTGGCTCATTCCTTGGCAACACACAAGAGGTATAACTAAATAAAGAATTAGTGAGTGAGTGAGCGGAACCAAAATCTGGATATTTCTATGCCAGTTGCTATTAGTAAAATGAATCAAATTTACCAGCCTATATGTGAGTGAAGGATTTGTTATATCTAGGATTTCTGGCCCCCTCAGGACTCGTGTTACAAGCAGTAACATGCTCACTAGACTACAATGTTTATACAAAAGGATGGTGTGGTATGTGACCTCAATAAACATAAAACAAGTAATTTTTAATGGTCATAATGTTGAAATATTTGAAAGTTAACAGATAGCTATACTATTCCCAACTTTTCAAAAATATTTCCACCTGAAAGATTACACTTTTGCATGTTTTCCTTTAGATAGCAACTTTAGAATAACATGAATACTTTCATAAGATCTCAATAGCGTTTGGACAGCAGCACAGTGTGTGATATTTTGGCTCCGTTCTACTGTCATTTAATGATTGAGATTGGGAAATGTAGATTTGGGGTAGCACTTTTGGTACATGGCCCTCTTTTTCAGTGGGTTTGAGCCATTACTTTTATTACTGTTGTCACGTATGAATGTGACGGCTCATCTCATTGGACACGAAACTATCCAATCAACATTGCCACAGTATGACTGGACGTTACCATGAGAAATTCTCTGCTCACAGTTTTTGTGCATCATAACTTCTATAACTAAGCAGGCTTGTTTAAATTTTCAGTAGTTTGTAGAATGTATTATTGTTTTTCAAGTGTAACTGAAGACCTAACGTAACGCAATCTAAGGTATAGACAATATAGAAAGGAGATTTCCCTGCCACAGAAAAATGGGGTAAAAAGTTCGGTAGAATGGAGCTGTTGCTGGGTGTTGTCTTGCCAACGATGCAAATGGCGCTTTCTAATCAAATGTTTTACATAATCTGTATAACCATCACAAAACAATAACATTCATACTCTATAAACATATTAATGTTAATTGTCATGCATTTGAAATTATATGCGTTGTAATTTCACAGTCTACTTTCATAACTTCATAACTTTCATAACTGATTTTTTACCAAGACGTGAAACAAACTGCACTGCTCTCACTGAAATGTAACGCAATAACTTACTACTTTACTCTATGCCATAGAAACATGTATTTACATTTAAGGCTCTTTTCACATTCCTGAACAGAAACTTTCCCACAGTTGAACACTAACTTCCCCAGTGAACCCTCCCTTCCCCCTCTTACTTCCAAACACTTTCTCTTACCTTATTTGGCTCTTACAACAGTTTGACACAAGCTGTCTGCCTCCTTTTCTTAAAGATGGATAGAGCCTTTAACAAGTCTATAGCATATCAAGTAGATTTTTCTGAATGCTGGTGAAAAGGAGTATATGAGTGAAGAGCAGAGATTTTCATGCACAGTGAGCTGGCTGAGCCCACCCATGGTATCCAGTTACTGGAGCTATGGGAGAAGAATTTGCCTCCTCTGGGTCCTAAAGTCTGGAGTTGTGGGACAATTGGAGCACACAGCTACTAATGTCTGGTGTTTGACATTTTTTTTTGGTTGTGCTATATTTAAACTAAAGCTTCAGGGAACATATATGCGTGACTGCCTTCTACTTAGGTTAATTTGGGTCTTGAGGACATACAATATACATATACAAAGTATGTAAATTATTACTTTCCGATGTCCAGATATATTGATTTCCTGTTATAGCACCGGCCGCTAAGTTGGGTGGTACTATACTTTGTGCGTCAGTTTACCCCTTACCAATCACAAGGCTGATGTCGCTTGACTATTCCTTGTCTCATTACTTGGAGGAAACCTGAATTGCTACTACATCCCTCCCACACAGCATTTGTCAAAACTATGCGTTCCCGCTTGAGTCTAGTTGGTGTCTATGTAATGACCTTTACTGGGGTCATGATGTGCATGGCTTCATTGTCAAGCTGTAACTTTAGTTATAATGTTAGTGCTACACACAGATCAATACAATGGTCATGTTCGAGTAAGGCAGATTCTACACATCAGCTGATCTGCTGATGTAGATGTTATATTGGCTGATCTGTGCAGAATCTAAGCAGATCTGCCTTACTTGAACATGGCCAGTGTGTTATCTAGCCCTGTAGGGTTTAGCACTTTCAGTAACATTACATGCATCTTGGCTAACTTTGGGTGTGTAGCACTAGCTAACACTAATCCACCATTCCAACACCACTTGTGAAGCCAGAGAATGTGGATTATCTTGGTGGCGGAACTTCTGTCTGAAGCTCAAAGTCAGTGTCAGTAGGTTTGTACATAAACCCAGATTCTCCCTGCTTGCGCCATTGTGTATTTTTGTTGTGTGACTTTGACAGAAGAATGACCATGCCATGGACCACGGACAGTACTCATAAAAGACTGATCAGCTAATGCAGCTGTTTTTGAGCAGTATTTTATCTTCTTTTTTTCATTCAAACTTTGGCGGATGCTTAATATCACACTCAGTTTGACTGAGTGATGAAGTTACACCATAGGTTGTTTGTAGTCACATGATTCCGATGACGCGCGAAATTCAGATGGAGGGCAGGAAGTGAAAAACAGAATGGTCGGGAACTACTGTGCTAGTTTAGACGGTATTACGAGAGAAAGGTGTAAACAGAAAATCACAACATGTTGGACGTGAACACCCTACAACAATGAATGTTTGGAGCATTACCTTAGGAGAGCAGCAACAACAACATTAAAAAGTAGAGTTCTTATTTGAGGTCTAGTACCGTAATGTTCTGCTTTGTGCTACGGCTGGCTTCATAAACCAGTGAAATAGTCCAAACATGCTAGCTAAAGCTAACAAGCTAATGACAACAACATTGGGCTTCTTTCTGAGTTCCGGCCAAAAACCACATGAATGCACACAAGTTGCATGATCAACTTCCACTCGCTGAGAAAACTATGATCCGATCAATCTGACATACACTTAAATCTGTGACTTGAAAGTCGTATCGGTTGGCCAAGTGTTGGAGTTTCTCCATTGGCCGATGTATCCGTTTCAAAGTAAAAGCCCTGTAGCAACAAGGCTTTTGGCCACGGTCCAGCCATATACTAGGTTTTGACCTAGTCTTTTATATGTTATGATAAACAAAGAGATGCATAGGGAGGGTTGGCAGGGTATGACATAAAGGATTAACACTTTATCTATCCTTGAGGCAGCCTGCAGCTGGCATGAGCTGGTCCAGGGAGGACATAATAATAACATAGGCTGGAGCTTAAGTGTCCCATGGCTGATCTAGAGATTAGCTAAAGGAGTGAAAAGAAAAGAGACACACTTCATAAAGAGGAACATAACATTAGGACATCATATAGGATCATACATAGCTCATGAAATATTCTTTGCTTGTTTGTTTTGGTATACAGCAGTTAGTGACATTTATGTTTATGGCTCTCTTTAGGCTAGGGTGACCAGATCCCAACAAACCAAATGTGGGACAAAGAGTATGTTTGTGTTGGACAATGTGGGATATGTTACCAATGCTCAGAGGTAGTCTAAAATTTTGATATAATGTGTATCATATATATCAATATAATTGCCTCATCTGGGGTTCTGCCTGCCTGATCTAAGACACATAGTGGGGAAGCCTAATGGGGGTCTTATTCAAGGGATGCACATCACAGCCCTGTGAAGTTATTGACTTCCTAGTCTCCATGGTAATCTTCTGAAATCTTCATTATCCAGGAAACTGGCCCAATAGAAAACCATTTCATCTCTTACATGAAAGCACTCTGAAAGGTAGTAGTGGCAGCAGCAGCACTGTTCACTAGGCCTGTAAGCATGCCACAAGAATGCAGTGTTTAATGTTAAAGCATGTGTGACATCAATTGAGAAATTAGGTCACATGATCCTCGCTACAGACCCGACACCAGCGGCATGTAATATCCTCATAAAGCATGCCAGTCCGTCCAACCCCAACATAAAAAGGACAGCATTTAGCTACATGTTTAATACCTTTGTATACCATAACAAGATAGCCTTTATTCTCTGAGACAGGTTTGGACAGATTTATTTACTTCTAGCACTGCACATTTCACTTACAATGCAAACTAGCAGTTCCTCTGTAATAGTGAAGCATGCTACTGTATATTAGCTATGGAAAATATAAGTAATATTTTCATTAAACTCACTAGTACACATGATCTTGTAACCGATCACATGAACCTCATTCAGAGACTTTAAAGGTAGATAAAATAATGTTTCTGCCTGTTTGAGCACATGCTTTTCAATAGCCTCATTTCAATAGCCTCATTGTCTCATGTGCCTGTGTCTGTTACATGTAAAGGGAGTTTGTGACAAGCTCCTCACAAAGCTGTGAGCAAAGGTGAACTTGATCATTTTTGTATCTGTTTTAGATGTTTATGTTAAACAATATAGACTGACTACAAGCCGCAAAACAACTGAATTCATCAAACATTCGTACAGTACTTATACTAGGTAAGTTTGATGGGTAGAGCTATTTTAATCAGTGATGTTGTTGTTCACAAGATCAACATTAAAAACAAATACATGGGACATAATACACAGGATATGATGTAACTGTCCCTTGTGCCATGATCCAAGCATTCACATTCCAAACGCTGAAATGTTTGTTACCTGTACTTTTGTATGTGAATATTTCTGCCCTGCAAATGAATAACATAGAGAACATCAGGCTACATCATCATGAATGTACAGGACCATAAGACAGGCAGTAACATTCCTCAGCTGCCTACTCTAGTTTTCAGGGTATATGTGAGTGAGTGAGTGTGGGTGAGTCATCAGAGTTATCAACAGCTAACCCATTAAACCCCATATGTGTCAGGTCAGAGAGACACCCAGAGATGCAGCAGTCGAAACAAATCATTTTTGAATTTGACCCTCCCATTATCTGGAGTACTTATGAACCAAAGTTAACATACAGTATATTTTCTATACAAAATATCCAAGTAGTCAGAGAGTTGTAATTTTTGTCTGGTACGTATAAGCCTGAGGTGCGTAGGGAGGATGGGAATTGAAACTGGATGCTTCAGACACTTTTTTTCCCATGAATGCCTCTTTCACTGATATCATGTGAATCCACCCCCTGCTTTAGGACTGAATGCACTTGGAACTAGGACAGGCACCAGGAAGTTACAAACGGATGCATGTCCTGTTCCACTGCCCCTTTTTTTCTATCGCTTGTTATTACTCCTACGCAGCTGCTGTCATGCACATTGAGCCTTATGTAAAAACCATTATTAGATGCAAAGATTTGATCATCAATGTGGCCAAAAGCAAATATAAAGAAAATAAATAAAAACACATGATAGTTGCGTGGATGTGTGAGGCAGGAGGGCAGGAGCCCTTTTTCCTTTTGTAATGCAGATTTGTATAGACTTGGTGTCAGTGTCAATATTAACACCAGGATTGATGTGTTTTATCATAGTACAGTCATATAATTTAGTTTACATCTCAAAAAACACGTTGAAGTGTACAATACCTCTTTAAAAGCCCTCTAGCAACAAGGCTTTTGGCCACGGTCCAGCCATATACTAGGTTTTGACCTAGTCTTGTTTTTACTGAGCTTTGTAAATAAATGTGTGGATTAATTTGAGAAATGTATTATTATTTCTATTATTATTTTATATGAAAAACAATGGCATAATCAGAGCTCCTTATCATACAATTTCACAATGAGTGAAAGAGTTTCACAATGTTTTAACCAAGGAAGACTCACTCACTTCACAACGGGCTGCAGGGTACTGGGTACTGGGTGCTGGGTACTGGGTGCTGGGTACTGGGTGCTGGGTACTGGGTACTGGGTGCTGGATGCTGGGTACTGGGTGCCGGGTGCTGGGTCAGTGGGGAGACCAAACCTTAACTGTAGTATCAAGGGTCAAGACCCTGCTATTGCAAGTATCCGCCTTGCTGAATATTCTTGAGCGAGACACTGAATCCCTTCCAGCTCCAGGGATGCTGTTCTGTAGCTGACCATAGGCTCTGACCTCCCTGTGGAGGGGGGCAGAGATAATTCTGCATAAATTATTGTTATTATTATTATTATTCTTATTGGTCACAGTTATCATGTATGTACATGGCTTTATAGTTCATAGGGTGCATTGTTTAACTTCTCATCCTGTGTCCATTAGCCCATTGTTGTGTGCTCCATGTGCAATAACAATACCTTGGCCTTGAATGCCGGGGACCAAAGAAAACAGACAGGGCTTTGGGAGGAAGAGAATGAAGAATAATGTAGCCCTCTGCAGGCCAGGGATGGAAGGTGAAAAGTTTTTCTTAGGGCTACTTTGTTTTGAAAGTGACCTATTGAACATTAGAGAACAAAATCCAAATTTTCCCAATGCCATAATGGTAAAAGGTCCAAAAGTCTTATATTCAATTCAATGATAAATGTTGGACCATGTCCATGCACGGACAAAAAATGTGGTCCATTTTTCAATACAGTAGCCAGATCAGGAGCCTGTTGGTTTAGCATAGTATGATGTGTTTTATAAAGTAAAGTATTACTCATGTTTAACACGTGCATTAATGAAATTCAGCATATTCAATATATTATTTTACCATATGTCAACACCATGAAATATGTTGTTCGGTGTTGCTTTTTCAAATAGCCTTAAATGAAACAGATTTAAACAAACCATCTATACAAAACATTTAAAAATAAATGTAGGAAGAGAGTGAGGTGTACTTTGGTGTACTGTACTATATTGTAAGTGTTATCTATCCTAAAGTCTGTTCTTCCTTTTCAGGTACTTAGAAATGGTCCATTCAGTAAGAGATGAATACCTTGTGTTACATTATGTTCAATATAAATTTAGCATTCCCTGCTTGCCTTCTCAATCAACTGGTTTCATGAGGTTCATCATTTGGAACAAGTTCTCCAGGAACTTCAGGCAAAATGTTTCCCAAGAACATGGAACTCCAATCACATATTAGTTGCCTCTATGTTGTGTCATATTATATCTTCATATTAATATTTCTCAACTAAGTGAATCACAAGCAAACATTATAATGAGTGGCCCGTGAGTGATAGAATAGCAAAAGTATACAATAACACCCTCTGGTGGGAAAAACTGTAAATTAGCAGAGCAGAAGAAGTACTCGCCTTGACCACTAGAGGTTGACCATTGACCAGCTAGGACGTGGAAGACCTGGGCCAAAAAATAGTCACAATACTGTAATATACTATGAAATCCAATTCATCATCATCGTAGTTAGAACTTATTTGAAAATGTTCTTTGAATGTGACTTGACTTCATACTGTAATAAGCTGTCCTCTGACACGGTACACTGTCATGACCTACATTTCAAAGGTACTGTATGTATACTAATATAAGAGATACGTAAAGATGTAATTTTGTCAGACAAATGTTTATTGAGTTGCCTCTCCAAGCTGTTGTCCATGTTTCATTGATATTCTATGCTTTATTGTCGGATGAAGATACCCTGACAGGGCAGGAAGACTTGCTTCATCTATAAGAGTATTCCTGATTGAGAGACTGTCCAGAGACTGACTGCCACTGGTCACTGTATTGGTAGGTTGCACAAGATTAAAGGGACCTGACATAATCATCCCAAGCCAGCAGTTAATCTGTGACTGCTCGGCTTGGAATAGATCTCCCACAAGACGTTACTTTCCTGTTCTTACCTTTTGCCAGGTAACATGTTTTGGTGATAGATGGCTTCCTGGGCCTAAGTATCCTATTACACTCTTACAACTTTGAGCATGATATAATTGTTACAACAATTAATTCTGTACCCTAATTAGGACACGGTGAATGGTAGTTAAATGTAGAAATAAAAAACTATATAGGAACATCAAACATATCCCCTAGTGTGAGGAGAATAACAATCCTAACAAAAAAGAGTTGAAGAAATGATTAGTTATTTTGCATGTCAGGAAAAAGGGCATATGAGAGAAAGGCAATCAAGATACAGTCGCTGTAGCTCTCAATCCATTTTATAGATCAAACAAAGCAAAGTGGTAGTGGAAACCAGTTGTGTGGGACCCTCTCTTCAGCTGGAGATGAGTGCACACCACCTCTGTTTGTCCTCTCTGACATGCTTTTTCTTCATTTTATTTAGGCCTTTTTATCCGTCTTCTGACATTTTCCTTATTTCTCAAAAATGATGCTGTCACTGTAATGTCCCTCTTCCCACTGTTCTACTTACTCTAATCAAACCACCTTATCTCCACCCCACCAGCCACCATCACAGCCTCCCTGCCACGCCCCCTCTTGGTCCAGACCACGAATACCTAGAAGAGTTGGACAACTCCTCCTTATCTTTGATCTCAGCTTCTTGCTATCTCTGCCCAAAGCTAGCTATGGATCTGACTTCTCCACAGCAGGCTCCACCTCTAACCTGTTACCCTGCTTCATGCCTCTGACCATCACGCTGGGTCATTCTCAATTCCCCTCTCCTCAAACCTTGCAAAACATTGGTCTCTTCTCATGTTACCAGTTGGCACAGTTGGTCTCTCTGCCCTTTTCCTCCGTCCTGTCCGCACTCCCTCCACCTGACTCTTTCCTGTCTCTCCACCAACTCAATCATCGCTACATTTCGCTCTGCCCACTCCTCTTCCCTTCACCTTCTCTGTCCTCTATCCTAAAGGCCTGCCCATGCATCTCCACCTGCCCCTCGCTTGGATGTCTGAAACAAAAAATAAATCTAACAAACAATGGTTTTAGGCATTGCTTTTCCTCTCCTTTTCTCGACATCATACTCCCCATCCGCCTGACAATTACACTTTCAGAATTCAAAAGCCTCTCAATTAGGCCTAATCAATTACATTTTTTCACACCAAATCAGGTAGAATTTGGGGTGAGTAAATGACCAAAGAACAAACTTTATTTTATTTTATTTCATTTTTTTTGCAACAATTTCCGATAAATTATTCATTTCTAATCTAAAACTGACTAGACGAAATGAATTATAGCATCTAAAGATGTGTGGTACCAGAACTAAGCTTTGCGGGGATAATCTAATGGCATGGAATATTTAGCCTACTTTCTCCACACTTTTTTACAGAATATATTATTAGGCCTACTAAATGTAATAATAACATTTAGTTGCTTTCAAAACTAAATCAAGCTTTCCCACCCAATAGATTATGCAGGGCACAATAACTCACTTATACCTTAAAGGATAGGTTTACTATTTTTTAGTTTGAAGTTAGGCCCCATTTATCAATAGTCTGGTATGATCGTGACAAATACAGGGCATTATTTCACTGATCAGTTCAGTACTGAGAAACCATACCTCCTTTGACTCCTCAAAAACAACATGAAAATAGCATGCTCATAGTATGATAATACAGTAAGTGTCGGTTGCAAACCGAACATTGTATCAAAAGTTAGATTGAGTTTAGTAGGACTTGGGCAAATGCCCAAGTATGGATCCACATCATGTGTCTAGACTCTAGGGGGGGCATGGTTGCACAAAGCTTGTTATACTGTCTAGATAGTGAAATAGTTACAATTCAAATAGAGCATTTCTCTAATTCAAATTTAATTCTGAATAACCATAAAATAAGTGAAGACCATTATTATAATACATACTGTGAGCTTCTCATTTTCGAAAAGAACATGTATGATGGTTTTCGAGGACTCCAACGATAGTCCCAAAGGACTGTATTGTAACCTGATATTGAGATACAGTACATATGCTGCACTGGTACTTTTCTCAATACTGAACTGATCAGTGAAATCATTTGTCACAATCATGCCAGACTATTGATAAATATAACTAACCTATCATTTAACTATCCCCTTCTCCTCATTGGATCCTGCAATCTGATGTTAGAATTTAAAAGTTCATTGAATTTTAAATAAATAATACTGTATGTAGACACCAATAAATATTCAGACCTATGCTTTGTGGGGAATAATTAGTTTCACAACCTTTATGTTGTCCCCAGATTGCAATGTTTAATTGTTTTCATAATCCTTTATTACCAAAACTGAACAGCTTCCAAAGTAAATCAGGTATGGATAGTTAAAGATAGATCAAAAATACTTTGCAGGGAATAGTCACTGGCACATGGCACAACCTAGAGTCATTGTGTATATCTAACAGATCCTAGTTGGCCTGCATGCTGTACCTGCTGTTTAACTGTTGTTAATGTCTTGCTCAGGACGCCCTCTGCTTTATACTGGAGGCACAGATATCCACTACTCAACAGCTCCACCCACACGGTGTCGGACGGATTACAGTTTTTTCCTCTTCTGCGAAGTATGAACTTCTAGAGGAGCTTCTAACGAGTTACAATTTCCAAATTTATTGAAACATTTTTTTTTTTTGCTTTTTGCCGGCAGCGTGTTAGGAAACTCCAGGCGTTCACTACTATAGTTGAAGGTAGGCTGATATGTGCCTGGATTGTCTCATACGGTTTCTGAAACTAATTTAAAAGAGTACTACTTAAATGAAGTCATAAACTCTAACACTAAAAAAGCTACATTATTCCAACGTCAATGGAAAAGATAAACTCGATTTAGCGAGAGTTTTTTTTTCGTTTTTACCATCGTTAAGAAGATACGCAGTCGTGGAGGTAAGGTGAGTGTTTATACGCAGTTTATCGGATTATGGTCATATAATCTGAGTTGCTGTCACCTAGGCTACAGTGTCTTGTTTTGCGATCAGTTTGATGGAATTATGATCGGACAGTTAATTATATGTTCTAGGTTTTTCAGTGGGCATCTTTCTCCTTGTATGAATGGCATCATGCTAAAGTTTAGATCACATGTTACTAAGACACTACTGTCATATAGGCTACCTGTTTCTTATGATTTATCATCACCATTATTGCCCCATATCACCTTACTTTGTGACATCTAGATTATAAACATTTAATTACACTTTATATAAATAAAATGCACGAATTTGTGAATCTCTGTAAATCAAAGCCAGTGTCAAGAAACAAGTTTTAGTGGTGGAAAGTAAACAACAAATAAGAAATGGTTACATCAATGCAGATTGATGTGGATGACAGTTATTTGCAGTAAACCAACTGAAGTTTGGCAGCAATCTCCATCCCCAGGGAAGTGCAAAACTCTCCTCATTAGCACTTGCGTGGTCTGATACATACAAAACAGGCTAAGAGGCTGGTAAAACCTCCATGCAGTGTAGGTACACCTCTGAAATTGCACCTAGAAGTCAGTTGTTCCCGAGCCTAGTTGCTTAACTAAATATATATTTGATTAAAGCGTTATAAGTTTTAAGAACGTTAGTTTATCCTTTTGTTCTTGGAAATCTGATTAGTAGAAGATATTTCACCTCTCTACCAATCTTCAAGTCTATCCATATTTCGACCTGCCTGCATCACTGTCATTATCTGTCAGGTGTAAATCATAATGAATAAGTAATTGCCACTGCTAGATACTGCTTGGCTGATGATGTGTGAGGTGGGAGAAGGTTTAACAGCTGTGCTAAGGAGGATCTAACTTGGGCCACGAGGGACTCATTCTACCACCTGATGGATTTAGGTTGAAAACAAAGGGTCAGACAAGCCCACCATGCAAGGCATTTAGTAAACATGTTGTCTTAAAAAATCCCTGTGTTTCCAGTCTGTGTCCTCGTATTCCCCCATTGTGTGGCTAATGAACGCATAGCACTGATGAAAACTCTATTTCTGGCTAAATTCACCATCAGACCAGGGATATTATTAATGCATGCATATATATAATAAAGGAATGAATGATGGAGACAGCCTGGAAAGGGCTGACAATGACCGATATAAAGAGCTAATTATAGACACAGCAGACTCAGACTGTAATAAGAATTGGATGGCTGAGACTTAGTGGATTATTGTATTATTATTTAATGGGCCCACAATACTGATTACACTGACAACATTAACACAGTATACCAAGCCAACTGCATTCATGGAGAGGTGTGGATATTAACCAGGTGTATCTAGATGCTGCCAAGGAAGTGAGGCCTGTAATCACATTCTCTCAGGTAATGGCAGGTTCAAAGGAGGAAGTTAGCCTAATGCCAAGGGAACGAGAGGCCAGCTAAAACCCCAGCAGGAAGAGCTTCCCTTTAGTGCAAGTGAATATAATTGAATCATATTAATAGCTATTATTGTATAACATCTATGTTTACAAAGTAACAGAATTATGTAAAATAACCAAATAAACATTGAAAATTGTCCATAATAAAGGGAGGTGCTTGCACCACTTGTTCTATTTAAGTCCCCTCAGCAAATCTGGAATACTTCAAGTCTATGTAGCAGTTATATTATCATAACTATACAATTATACGTAAAAAAGAGTAGGTTTGAATGTCCACTCAAATGTTTAGTGACCAAAAAAACACCAATTGTAGGCCAAAGAGACCGTGTATACAGCTGACTCATTAAAGGCCTCTCAGATAAAACATATTAGACTTCCAACAAACACAGTCTTCCGTCTGTGTGGTTATTGTGATCATACTGTAAATACAACAGGTGTTGGAGACATTTCTACAGAGCGCACGCTGTCCGTTATTGACAGATTCATCCCATCTGTCAACTGTTGAAAAATGAAAATCGTATTTTCAGATCCAGGACTACGTCACCTGTCATTTTTTGATGACACTCTTCTTTATGTCTGTTTTATCTTGTTTAGTCATAACGACCAGATTACTTTTGTTCTGTGGACACAGTCCCTGCATGCCAGGGCGTCAGTTATGAAATCCAAGTGGCGCTCCCTCAAAGCTCAGTAGAGCCTAATCTATCCTGTCATAAAACCCAGAATTTCATATTGCTGTTTTTAGACAAATATCATTTCCCTCCTGTGGAAATATTTATTAACCTTTATTTGACCAGGTTGTCAAACAGCAGGTGCAAACAACCAACATAAAAAAAGGTTCTCGTATGCAATCAAGCTCGCAGCAAAGCTAAGAGCAAAGTCAAAATGTACTAAAGTACGCAAAAGGCAGCAGTCCAATTCTAAACCAGCAAATCTGTAATTCTCATTTATCTGTTAGATTAAACGGTAGATATTTAACAGGTTTTGTGGTACCAAAGAGTGTTAAACGTAACCACCACACAAATGGCTATGTAAAGAGAGAAACACACACTTACATTACAGTTAATAGTTCAATAGTTCATCTGAAAGCCATTCATGCTATTCATGATAGAGTCGGGCGTTGGGTAGATTCATGTTGAAGACCGCTAGGAAGGTGTGGGGCGTTTGATTGGAGAGTTTGATTGTGTTCTCAGATAGCATCCTCTTGCCAAATTAACTTTTCCTTCTGTCCAGTTGACGCCTATTAAATAGGAAAAAAGCCAGAATGACAATACAGCAGTTTGACAAGGTTGAATCAATCCCTTGTGATGTCAGCCCTGGTTTACCCTTATTTGGGGACAGGGTCAGGATATGAATACTGGGTATCTGCCAAGTCTTCTGCTGGTGGAACTCTGTGTCTCCTCTGCTTCTGGGAGAAGCCTCTCTTGGGCTTGGGAGTTACCATATAATAATGAATAAACAGGGAAAGGATGCAGATCTGTAATCCAGATGCACAAACATTTCCTCCTTTTGAATGGTGTTATATAGATTGAGGTTAGCAGTGATTTATAAACAAATGGCCCCTCCTATCCCCTGAGAGTACCTAAATAGGATACGCAGCTTGAGTATTGTATGTAATGCATATACGGTATCAAAAGTTTGGACACACCTACTTATTCAAGGGTTTTTCTTTATTTTTACTATTTTCTACATTGTAGAACAATACTGAAGACGTCAAAACTATGAAATAACACATATGGAATTATGTAGCACACAAAGAAGTGTTAAAAAACCCCAAATATGTTTCATATTTTAGATTCTTCAAAGTAGCCAGTTTGCCTTGATGAGAGCTTTGCAGTCAGCGCAATATTGGTATTATCTAACCAGCTTCATGAGGGGTGGAATGGTTTTCAATTAACAGGTGTGCCTTGTCAAAAGTTAATTAGTGGAATTTCTTGCCTTCTTAATGCGTTTGAGTCATCAGATGAAACTGATATTACTTGGCATCATAGCATCAGTCCTGAAAACAACAGTCTGATTGTTAGCTATACAATATATTTTCTCAAAGCTTTGTTCCTGGAATACCATTCGCTATTGTCACTGTCAGCGTTTTATTAGCTGAGTCTGTGAAAAGCTGATTGTAGTGTTGTGACTTGTAGTGTCATGGAAACAGACACGCGTACCTGTACACAAACAAAGAAGTACATGTGGCAGCCAGACACACGCAAAGCGCTGTTTCTCTGTGATCCTAGAGTCTGTCTGCTCAGAGATAAGGAACAGTCTGTTTTGTTAACCAGGGTTGACCAGGTGGGCCCATGCCTCTCTCCTTTGTTCCTGTCTGATAACCCTCACTGTGGGAAATGGTCATCCATTGGCTTCTGTTATTAATTTATTCAGGCATATCTGGCTGGATTCATTAGCCTAGCAAGCAAAGCCAAGGCGAGATTCATTTCACCCATCTCTGTTGTGCTCAAAAGCCTGACATCTATGATTGATTTATTGGTTAGTAATTTGGCAGTGCCTGTAGTCAAATTAATTAGATTTTAAAAGTGTCAAAGCAACTGTATATGGTTGCATTTGATATTAATGATTTGATTGATCAACACTATTCTTCTAATTCTAAATTCTAAATTCTTGAATGAGCTATGATTTGCCATCATCATTAGACCTAAGAACGACCTGAGAACAGTTTTATTTCCAGAGGAAGATGAGAAAGAGGAGGTTGCTCCTCCTCTATTTTTTAGAGGCAAGTGGGACATCAGAATATAAAAAAGAGTAATTGGTTGAAATAAACCATTACCACATCTCAGTATCATTTATGAAATAATTTTTCTCTCTTCTTTGGAAAAAATCCATTATTGAAATTCTGATTAAAATGCTTGAACAGCGACACCTGCAGGGCAGACAACAGGGGAAAGGGCAGTCTGTGTGAAGTGGTGGTGGGGGGCAGAGGAGGACGGGATCTCTTGTTTCAATTTAATGTACTTTAATGTATTTTAATATGAGGATCGATTCTCAAAACTGAACCATCAGGATTGGACTTGAACTTCGGGTGCATTACTTTACCTTGTATAGTTGTATAGGAAGTTTGCATTAAGTTGCTAGTTGGATTTTTGCTACATTTGAAACATAGCAACTTGAACATAAGAAAGTAGAGCTAAGTACCCAACTAGTATAAAATAACATGACGCCGTGGGTTGGTTTCCCTCCTGTCCTCCAGCTGCCACTGGTCAGTATTATTGTCTGTGATACAACACATACATCTCATGGCTCCTCAGTCAGTGTCTAGTCCTGCAGCACAGCCCCTGGATCAGCTGTCCACCTCTGGCTAACAGTCTTGATTGATTTGGCTTCAGTTCTTGTAGTAGACAACTACCTTACCAGTGCATGGGTATAGTTGCAGGGGATGCTTGAAGTAGGTAAAAATGTCCCTTTAAGTGCCAAAATGATTCAGAGTTGGTCAGCCGAGTGGCTGTTTGTATTAAGATCACTTTTCATGCTAAAGTAATTAAAAATCCACATGACAAAAATATCATGGAGCTGCGGTGTTTGTTTTCCTGTTCATGAAACAACAGTAACCTGCAAGGAGAGACCTATACTACAACAACAGTCAGCAAATGACATTTCTGGGAGAGAAGAGTCTCTTGAAATCGACCATTTAACAGAGAGACTTGACCATTATTTCACTGTTACAGGTTGTGAATTTCATAATATGCAAGTTCTTGTATGATGTAATGTAATGTGCAGAAACCAATATTAATGACCCTTGTTGAAAGCCAAGTTGGTGGCCTTTCAATAATGGTCACACTAACTTGCATCCTGTGTCAGTCCATTTTGATCAATTACCAATCAGGAAAAATTAGTGTGTTAATGACTAAGGATTGCTAGCATAAGGTTAGCCTCCCAGCTCATGGCTGTTAAGGGCACTACTAAACTCTATTACAGGGTTTCATCAAAGGGGTGTGCCTTTTATTGGAGCAGTCAAGTAACATTTTGGCTGTGTGAAAGTGAGAGTAGTTGTGCTCCAGATGTCAGTGTGATCTTCAGGTGTTACCAAGGAAAAATGACGTCTGTTAATTAGACAGTTCAGGATTCACATTACTCATCCGCCCCGGAAAATTCTATGCCAAGGTGATGGAAAGGAGACTCTGGCTGATTGTCAAACTCCAGATTCAAGAGGAACAATGTGGTTTTCGTCCTGGCTGTGGAACAGCGGAGCGGCTTTTTACTTGCAGATGAACGAGGGAGCATGGGAGTTTGACCAACCTTGTCTACATGTGTTTTGTGGATTTGGAGGACGCTTACGACGCTTGTCTGTGGGAGGTGCTGCAGGAGTATGGGGTGCCGGGGCCACTTTTGCGAGCCATTCAGTCCTTATACATGAGCGAGAGCTGTGTCTGTATTCTTGGCATTAAGTCAAGCTTGTTCAAGGTGGGCGTCGGACACTGACGAGGTTGCGCCTTGTCTCCTCTCCTGTTCGTGGTTTTCATGGACAGGATATCAAGGTGTAGCCGTGGTCTGGAGGGTCCAGTTTGGTGACATAAGGGTGGCATTGCTGCTATTTGCAGATGATGTCATCCTTTTGGCACCATCACACTGTGATCTTCGATGTGCACTTGAGCAGTTTGCAGCCGAGTGTGATGCAGTCGGGATGAAGATCGGCACCTCCAAATCTGAGGCCATGGTTCTCTCACAGAAAAAGATGGCTTGTCCTCTACAGGTGAGGGGGGAGCAACTGCCCCAGGTGGAGGAGTTGAGGTATCTCGGGGTCTTATTCACAAATGAGGGTAAAAGGGATCTGGAGATTGATCCCCAGTTAGGTGCAGCGGCTACAGTAATGTGGACACTACCGGACCATGGTGGTGAAGAGTTTACCGGTCGGTCTTCGTTCCCACCCTCATCTATGGTCATGAGCTATGGTTAATGACCAAAAGAATGAGATCGCGGATACAAGCGAATGGGGTTTTCCCGTTGGGTGGCGGGGCTCACTGTCCGTGATAGGGTGAGGTGATCCGGGAGGACCTCAGAGTACAGCTGTGGTATCAGTTGAGGTGGTTCGGGAAACTTGTAAGGATGCCTCCTGGACACCTCCCTTTGGAGGTGTACTGGGCACGTCCAACTGGGAGGAGACCCCGGGGGAGACCCAGGACACACTGGAGATGTTATATCTCTTGGCTGGCCTGGGAACGCCTAGGGATCCCCCAGGAAAGGCTAGAGGAAGTTGCTGGGGAAAGGGACGTCTGTGCTGCTCTGTTGACCCTGTTGCCACCACGACCCTGGCCAGGAGGTTTATGTTTAAGTTACTGATGTGGCTCCATATCTATCTGTCTGTCTGTCTGTCTGTCTGTCTGTCTGTCTGTCTGTATTTTTACTTTCATTGATTGATTGGTTGAGTGGTTGGTTGGTGAATTTCAATAACAGACTGCTCTTTGTGTTTGCTTGACCTGTGTCAGTCAAGCATGCTGTGCTTCTTACACAGTAACAGTTTATTGTTTTTGTTTTATTAAAATAAATAATTAAATGGAAATTGAATTATACAATTAATTAGTAGTCCACAATGTAGTTCACCCTGTACCAGAGAAATGAGCTATTACTTCCTTAGTACTTAGTACTTCATCAGTAATTCCCATATTGCTCATATCCTCTTTGGCTCATGTTTACCAAGGCTACAGATCAAACTGAAAGGTACTGAGAGTCAGGTGGTCCTAGTGATCACAATATGCAGCATGCTTTATTTCTAGATGTTGTGTGCAACTTTCATATGGGTTACATGAGCTAAACTTGTACTCTAGACTGAGAGCTCCTTCAGATAGAAATAGTCTGAAATTGTAAAAAAAACCAACCTAAAAGCATTATCTCACTCTTTTAAGAGAAGGACTTTTGTTGGCGAACAGAGAATCCCTGCTGGAGAGGCATGAAAAACAACCTCTCTGCCAAGAGGTTTTCATCCCACCCAGGCAACCAGCAAGCAAAAAGCAAAGTTGAGGACAACATGTGTCTCTGTTACTGTTTCCGTAGGCTTGTATGACATGTACTGAGGCCTCCTTGCAAACTCCTTGAAGGTTGATTTTTCAGTGACTGTGAAACTTACTATATAAATATATAATTGTTAAAATATATTATTATTATTGTACATGACTAACCTACTGACTAGTATGTTGACAGCTCTTCTATGACTGCTGTTGTTACTCAAAACAAGGCCCATGGCAGTCAACATATTTATTGTGTTTTGTAATAATATGCCAGGACATCATGACGAGACATGGCATGGGGAAATTGTACGTACAATGTTTGAAATCAATCTTATTTGTCACTCTTTGGTCTTTCTCAGGGTTCCCTGTCCTGTGTGGGATGTTAACGGACTGGTGGCAAGTTGAGGCTGAAGGAGCATGGTGAAACACCAACCCTTACAGGTCTATGAGAAGCAGGTGTTTTTGTCCTTCGTCACTGGGATCTATGGTTGCCGTTGGAAACGCTACCAGCGTTCCCATGACGACAGCTCTAAGGTGAGAAAATAATTCTGGTTTATTTTTGCAAAGCTGCTGCAAATATACTGATGTTGATTATTTTTTGCAATTTTGTTGTATTGTCAGGGGATTGAATCAGCTACCTTTGATCTGTTCATTCTCCCATGCATATACAGTAGTTAATGTAATGTCACACACACTTCAACTACCTTGTTCTTCCTTGCTTGGACATACCCTTTTAATCGCTACATCACCTTAATGTGGTTCAGACATTACACAGAATCGTTGAAAGTAGACGAAGACCTCTCTTACTTGTGGGAAAGCTGAGCCCTAGTGTCACATTCCAAAGGGTGTCCGTGGAGTCACTGCTTATGTCATGAGCAGGGACACGCTTGAAAACAAACTGGGACACAGAAAAACTTTAAAAAGTAAGAAGTGAGAAACAACGTAGGCGGAGACATTAGGTTAATAGCAGATGTAGCTGCCAAGGTGATGATACTGCAGGTGATGGTGCGTAACCTGGCTTTGAGTTCAGACATCAGCCCCTAAGATAGCCTCAACTGACGTTTCCACAACCACATGACTACAAATATTGTGTTTATATCATAAACAATGGAGTATCATGGAAACCAATAAAATGATTGTTATGCTAAGAGAAGCACAGGAGCACACTGCTTGTATGTCCATATGCCTTTGCCTATATGCCTACTATGCATGTGCAGTAAAGGCAAGAGACCATGGCATTAAAAGAAAGGTAGTCTAGACAGGTTCTCTACAGATGAATGTGGAAAGTCACATTTTTTAAAGACATTTACATATTTACTGAAGTTTTACTCTGGGATGTTGGCTGCAAAGCAGCATTTATGTGGACTAGAACATTCAGTGGCACTGTGTGGTTCATGGCTCTCATACAACAGACACAACAGAAGCCTATATTGAGAGTGCACAATCCTGCTGAGCCTGCATTGTAACCTGATCACATCTCAGGAATAATTGAACAATTTTCCATGAGTCTGGTTCTGAAAGCCCAAAAATTAGGTCAGGCTTTGTCAAAGGGAACACAAAACTACATTAGGGCGAACATGTAGCCAACCCAAAGCAAAGATTTTATTTTAATTAAGAGTTTTTGATTTCACGGTCCTTAATTATACTTCCAGTTGATCACATAAAAACAATACTAATAACTATAATAATTCTAAACGCATCTCTGTATGGTTTAAAATCTAGAAGAGCCCAGAGAGCTCATGGCTAAATCTAATGAAACATTTATGTGAGACCCAAAAATCAGAAAAGATTGGTTTCAAAATGAAATATAATAGACTTTAATTGGATTCATGACGTTTTTTTTTCCCTTATTGCATTTCTTCTTTTCGACCAGATCCTAGTTGCTAGGGAAAAAAAGATCCCTAGAAACAGCAAGTAATAGAGTCAGTGTAGTGTTTAGATCTTCCACCCAGAGCCAGACACCCAGCTGTGTGTGATACACACTGGGCACCCCGAGCTGCTGCTGCTGGACCACATCTTTTAATACAAAGAGCCAGTGGGTCGCCCATAAATTAGGCCATTTAGGAAAATGTGTGAGCCTGGCACTAATGATGTGCTGACCAAGATAAAATGTACAAGCACACAGCTGCCTCTCTCTCTTCCTAACCCTGTTTACAAAGCATCTTGTAGTCAGTCACATAATGTACGCACACATGAAGCTGGTAGCCATGCGCTGTAATGCTGTTTGTTAGCTGAGTTGTGCATCTTCACAGCGAGGTTTGTAACATGTAGACTGCTGACGGACGTTGTTATTAAGGACAATTGTGCTTTCGTTCTGACCCAGTCCCTCTCAGATGAAGATTATCAGGTCGTGTGTTTTAGGCCACAACTACACAATCAGTTACTGTTAAAATAGGTGATTTTGACGGTGGTGGGTGCAACAAAGCTATGCAGTCCCTATGAGAGAGCAGGAAGGTGTGTGTGTGTGTGTACACGCAATGAGTACACGCTATACAAATTAAGCCCGCATGTATTATGTGGCACCTATATGTGGGGTAATAAGCAACTAATAAATGAAGGAGCTGCCTGGACTACAAAGCTGTATACATTTGATATGAAACGATTCCCCACATCTGAGAGCCTCAAAATATCCTCTCTGGATCAGCTTTCCATTCAGTCTCTGATTGTTGATACAATGTGGGTTTTGAATTGTTGAGCAGGACATTACAAGTCAACAAGGTCAGTTTTAAAGCCTTGATAGGTGATAGTGTTTGGTTTCTGAACTGCTGAGTGGCTTGTTTTAGCTAGCAAGAACAGCTGTTCTCCTGGCTGTTTACTGGAAGTGGGGAGTTTTTTGGGCATTTCAAGCCACTGATGGCATCAATTTTGAGTTGTTTGTTTTTTTTGCGATCTGTAGGTACATCTTGGACTGGTATTACCTGGGACATCCTGTGTTATTTGCTGAAGTCATCAGTGATTTTAATCCTATGCAAAAACTGCCTTGTTGATATGAAGTGAAGTAAAAAAGTGAGAATTCTCTGAGTGTTAGTAATGTTAGTAATTTTGGGCAAAACACTGGCTTCACAGCCCATTTTCAGTTTGCAATTGACCTCAACATTATGGGCTCTATTTTCAGGAATGAAGGTACAAGGGCAAACACAAGCGCTAATTCAGGGCACTAGTGCACTTAGGTGTGGCCAGCAACTTTTTTTCTAGTAATTTTGTGGCATGAGGCACTGGCACATCTTGGATGAACGTGTGCTGCACTTGTAAAAAGGGTTGAATTAGGAAGATATGGGCTGATATGGGCTGTCTTCAATTAGGGCCAATCAAGTCATCAGCTCTCATTCCCTCTAAAAGCAGTGCGCTCTCCGCCATGGGACACTGACAATTTCGTAATGGATGGGGTCTGGGGAGAGACCAGAGTGGTTACACAGGTTTTATTCAGTTACAATAGTCACTGGTTTAATGATTTATGTCAAAGTGAAATAGACATAACATACACAAAAGGGGTTTTAGTGATTTTGGATATGTCTATGCTCATGCGCGCCTCCGCGTACTAAAACCACGAAAATAGCACAGAAAGGCAGCGTTTGCGTTAAGGGGTAATCTGAGTAGGCAGAATTGACCCCATGCCCATTTCGGCACAAGTGATGTCATGGCGAGCCACGGAGTTACCAAACAGGTGCAGACGACAGTGAAATCCTGCGTCACTGTGCTTGACTTGCACTGTCTGGAAAATAGGGCCCTATGCATCTTAAATTCCTCCAGAAATTATCAATAAATTGGTTGTCCCCAGATCAATTATATTTGAATTGCTTGCCTGTATGAACGAGTACCAGGACTTGCTCCTGTATTTACTGGACGTAAATCTTGGGTTAGGTCCGCAGGTGTAAATGCGATATCCAATGTAAACAAACATGGAAGCAGCCATTCAAGTTTTGTGTATGTCTGCTTAAAGCTACTGTGTAGTTTTATACTTTTAACAGATTATAATTACATGTATGGTGATTGCATAGTGTAATGGCCATGGGAGTTCAGAGTTCAAAATCGCGGTTCAGATCAGTTTCCTAGAAGCCTTGCATTCATTATGTAATTCCGTCTGCCACCGGACTGGATTTCTGGCACATATTTAAGTATGGCAATTTTACTTTACCTCCTTTGTGAACATGTTGGCATTTCGACAGACACCACACGACGACAGACAGCAGCAGTCCAACCGCACTCAGTCATGAATGTAAACAATCGCACGTCAGTTTGGCTTTGCAACAGTTGAAAAATACCACTAGCAAACTCTAGAGGCCGCTATAAACTACACATAGTAGCTTTAAAGAAGACGGAGAAGACGTGTGTTTCCACATCTGATCCGGCAGCGAATGCAGCAATGTAGGCAGTTTTTATTAACCGTACTCAACATCGTCCTTCTACATGCGCATAAACTTAAATCATTTTGTTTCTTGTTGTAACCAAGTCGACCCACAATGCAGCACCACCATTGCTGTGTGATAGAATGTTCTGGAAGTGTTGAGCAGTTAATCACTGCA
>OMKK01015067.1:2741-17277 GCA_900302305.1 Polymixia japonica | reverse complement strand
TTTTTTTTGGAATATATTTATTCCTGTCAGTTTCATTATAATTGCAAAAACTAGCCCAAGAGCCAAGTGTTGACAAGTCATTTCAAATTCCTCTCCCTGAAATATTATGATATAGGATTTGGCATTGTAGAGTCATTGTACAGACAAAGACTAAATGAGAAGGCCTCCAAGCATTTCAAAACTTGATGGACACAAATTATGCAGCCCTCCAAACTCCCTTTGTGTTCCTTAATTGGAATTATAATGGAGATTTTCTATTACGAGCAGAGGCATTTTCTTAAAGTGGGGCTTTATAGATATTTAAAATGGATATTAACAAAAACACTCACCTTAATGCTTCCCTCCAGAGTTCCCGTGTTAATAATGGAAAAGGAATAGATTAACTGGTTTCTCTGTCTCCGTGAAATCACAAGCTTGCATTATGCGTACGTTTTGTTGAAAAACAAGCACTTCTATCCAATAAATGGATCCCAAACCCTGTTATAAATTTCTCCATAGCCCTAATGAACCTCATTGATTTTGGAGATGCCAGTATAAAGCCTTGTTGGAAATATTAAAGGATAATTCCAGACATTTTTGACCTGATCCTCATTTCTCTATCTTTTCTGTCTCTGACAAAAATTTAATCGATTGCTTCATTATAGTTTTACCTACGGACTCAGTTGGCCGGGCTCGCTGGTCACCCAAAAACGTCCTTTTCAAAACGGTGATGCTCATCCTGCAATGATACATGTCTGTAAATAAATAAAACATCTCAACACGTGTTTCGTACAGTTTTGATGCTAGTTTGACCATTTGTTCAACACTTCCTTGTTTCTCTTTGCTGGCTGCTGGTATTCGTGCACCAGGAGAACAGCTAAGATAGCATCAAAACTGTACAGAGACAGAGATTGAGATATTTCTTTTAATAACATCTATTTATAGACATGTATCATTGCAGGATGAGTGTCACCGTTTTGAAAAAGACATGCTTTGGGTGATTTTGAGATTGAGTTTTGCGGAGTCTTATTTGCCCCAAAGGATTGTATTGTAAACTTGTGATCCCAGCCAACCGAGTCCCTATGTACCACTATAACAAAGCAGTTGATAGAATGTTGGTCAGAGCCAGTCAGTATGATAATAGACAGGGAAATGAGGTCCAGGCTGAAAATGGGCAGAGTTATACTTTAATTAGGTTACATACAGTATGTACGACATGAGCCTTTTTTTTTAAAGGTTTGCTTTATGGCATATCTGCTTTATACAGAGCAGAGAGCGAGAGGAAAGATGTATGCAACATGAGTGAGACATGAACCCATGACACTGCAAGTACAGCTTGAGTTTAGCTTGATCAGCCATTCGGATGCCCCCATCATGTAACGTTTTCACCGTATCAATTCATACCCACCCCTCCACTGAGCGCAGAGTACCAGGAGCTACACTACCATCATCTTATTGATTTCCTCCCATCCCAGATTTCCTACAAGGCAGTGAGCTCCTTTGACCCCGAGCTCGACCTATCCAACCAGAGCGGGAAGGTGCTGAAGATGGGCAACGAGACCACCCACATGTTCACAGGCCTCTATCCAGGATCCACTTACTCCTTCACGCTGCGCGCCAGCACAGCCAAGGGCTACGGGCCTCCCGTCATCACCCAATTCACCACCAAGATTTCAGGTCAGCCTGGTCGAGATGGACTGTGCGGTCGGCTGGTTTATGCAGATAATGTCTGATTAAAATCGCTTACTACAGCCGCAGTTATCCATGTGAACGGGAAATATAATTGTGTGCGGCCCAGACCTGGGTCAACCAGCATTTGCAAATAAGTCTTAGCGTTTCTTTTGACGGGCACGGAGTAGCAGGTGGGTGGGGTTTAACGCATCAGGCCAATTCAGACAGTGTTAGTTAAGTCATCTATCACAGAAAGTAAATATTAAATAAATATACTAAGGTATGATTCTCTAAACTTTCTGGCACTCGTATTATCCTATGTGGCAAAAAAGTATTCCTTGTATTCCTCAACTCTGGATGCCTATTGGATGAGTTCACTTAAAGTATGTTTGGTAGATGGTGTACTGCGAATTATAGTAACAGTTTGCTCTCTGTAATCTGATTGGTCAAAGCCGAGTTCCAACCACGCTTACAATTCCCATAACTCACAGCTAGCTACACTTACTGAAAAATGAATGAAAATGCTACTGTAGGCCAACTGTTTTGGTGACCAGGGAACTAGTTAATGATTTTTCTTGCGTTCTCCTGCTTTTTTATTCCGATGTATACACATGACTTTGAAGGAAAACAGCTAGAGATTATTGGTATTTCGGCAATAGCAGCTTCAAGTTTGTATCAATAATCTCAGCAAAAGAATTCTCACTGGCATATTATTGCTTTAATATAACTCCTTCACCTTCGGTTTTTTTCTCAGCTCCGTCCATGCCGGCGTACGACCAGGAAACCTCCCTTAACCAAACAGACAGCACGGTCACTGTCCTGCTCAAGCCCGCCCAAAGCAGGGGTGCACCTGTGAGGTAGGCTGCACCATTAAAAGCTCACACACACACACACACACACATACACACACGCAAATACAAACAATCAATAAAACCGCATATTCCATACTGGGAACCACCAAGAACAACAAGGAATTATTAAAAAAGTACGCATCCATAAATACAGCACCTTTAAGGGAAACTGCTAGGGATTTCAATACCTTACGTGTTATTTTCTGAATTTTATTTGTTGGTGGATTTTGATCCTGTGTAAAAAAAAAAAAAAAAAAAGAGCAGTTGCCTTTGAAGAGGAGAACAAAGCAAAGGCTAGCTTCAGGATCTCCTGCCTCTACATGTCTTTTATGTGCCGGGCTCCTCACCCCAAGCCACTACACGCTGCCGGGGAACACAGGAACGCTGCCTGCTTGATCATTCATTTATTAGTCATTATCGGACAAGCTGTACTACCGCTCTGGTTAAACGGAAAATCCATGGACACGAGTCAATATTTTGGTTTCACCCTGAATTCTGACTGCTCAGTCATTATTAGACAAGCTGTACCACTGTTAGCTTAGCCTAGATAGCCAGGTAGCTTGTAGTAAACTCTTTAGACGCAGATCACCTTCTTGGACGAACAGTTTTCATTTAACTGAAAACAGAAACATTTATTTTAAAATCATTAATATTATTTTGCTAGCATAGTGTTTTTTTTAATCAATGTTTTATGACACCTAAAGTCTGTTGTGCCCTTCACCTCTTATAAATAAGATTTAGCTGATTGCTGATAGTAAGTAATTTAATTCCTTGGTTGTCAACAGATTGTCGAACAGTTAAATAGATCATCTGTAAAGTTATGTGAAGCTCGAGGATACTTACTTTTAACTGTCTATCTAATGAGTTGTACTAACACCCCTACATAGTCTGTATGGCCTATCGCAGTAGATACCTTAAGACAGACAGATCCTGGGAGAGCGGGCTGACTTGTTCATCTGAAAAGGAATAAACACTGAGGCTTGCTGTAAAACTCAATTTTACACTATCAACTCATCTGAGTCCTTTAAAGATTGCAGCCTGGAGATCTTTAGTCAGGCTTGTCAGCTCATGTTTACCGTATGTGCGGCTGCCTAGATGAATGCCCCGGCACCCAACACAGAGGCCTGAGCTAAAAAGACAGAGTGATCTCTTCTCCGTTATTTTTTTTTTAATCGTCTTGCAGGTATAATTCAGAAGGCCTTACTCACTCTGCCATTCTTTCACTGGGCTAATTACAAAGCACTAATTATAATTAACAGAGCAGGGTGAATCAGAGCCTCCATTAATTAGTATGCTGGGTTCCTCTTTTGTTTACCGTTGGAAGGCATGCTCACCCCACTACGAGATGAAAGACTCAGATGTGTCTTTGGAGATGTGAACTTCAGTTTGAGACACACTTCATTCTGTTTGAGGGGAGCTGGGATATAATTGTACACTAATACTTTACAACATCATCCTAACTATGGCTATTGTTATCTAATTATCTTAACGTGGGAATACAAAATATCAGTAGCTCTGTTTTATCGCGCGAGTTAATCAAGGAGTAAGATGTGTTTTGATATGGAAATTCGCTATTTGGAGATGCGTGTATACCGAGTCTCTTCAGATAATCCATTAAAACAATTCATCAGTAGCAAAGCTATTCATCAGTGCAATTCAGTACATGGCGCAACTACTACTCAAAACTAATCTAGTCATTCTTTGATCACGGCAAAGCCTTCCCAAATTCAAACTTTAAGGGGCTTCAGGTACACATTTCTCCTTCCACTGCTTCACTTCCTTCAAATCTCTCCGGACATGAAGGCCAGTAAACTTCCTTCATGTGTGCACCCGGTGTCTCGGAAAAAATATGAATTGCAAAAGAAAGGGAGTTGGCAGAGGGCAGCGAACAAGAGAGATTATGAAGCAGACCCGAGATGAGATACCGCCAGTCTTTTGAAGGTGTTCTTCCAACCCTACCTGGAGTGACACGCGGAGGCTTTGAAACCTTAAGGTGACTGTAAAGTAGACACCGAGTTGACTGGGTTAGTCTTCTTGGGATGTGCCGGCTGATGATAAATTTAGGTGTCTGAATTTTCCAACCGCAAAAAAAAAAAAAAAAAGAATAACAGCAGAGTTAGACTGACGTATGTCTGTTTTTGAGAGTACATATGAAAAGATGCTATATATTACAAATTATTACAAAATATATTACAAAAACCACCTGAAGTTCATCATTCAGCAGCTCAAATATACTTGATCCATTTTGTCAACCAAGGATTTAAATTACGTACGATCTGATAAAAAGTACCAGAATTTGTCTTAATTGTTCAATTTGTTTAAGTAGGTGTCACTTTTTGTCCAAGTGGTGGACATCTGATATTGGAACCAAACTCACCATGTGAAATGTGTGTTAAAGTCCCAGTGTAAACAGGACATTTGACGAGGGAGAAACCCAGTGTGCAGCGCTAGAGAGGAGTGTAAAACAGCACCACGAGCCTTGAGTTGATAACCCAATCTTGCACGCTGATTGGGTTTGGGAGGGAATGTAGCTCTAGACGCTTGAATTTCAAATAGCAGATGTTTTGCTGTGATACAGGAAGGGGGGAGGATGCAGGAACATCAAATGATAGGATCAGTTCATGAAAAAAAAACAAGGCCACAAATGTCAGTTTCACTCGAACATATACTGTATCTAGCAAGACCTTGTCTCTGCTGAGGGACGCAGTCAATTCCTTTTATTTGTGTAATTGCTAATCTGACATTACATTTCCAAGTTGGATTTGGCTACTAATCTCTGGGGACGACACGCGTAGCTGGGAACACTTTTTACCAGAGGGGACGCTGTTCCTTTAAGAGGATTAGCGATCTGTCTATCAGTCATGTTGTGTTAAACTAATGTTTGCAATGGCCCCTCGTCGGGGCCAGAAGACGCCCCCGCACTCCCAAGCATCAAAATAAATGTTTACATGCCTTTCCGGAAAGAAATGATTCGGGATGCTTTCCTTATCGTTCACACCACTAAATCAGCCCCTTTTTTCTCTCTCTCCTGCCATAACCTTTGCCTTGAGCAAAGCTCGCTCGCTCGCTCGCTCACGCGCACGAGCCGAACCGCGCCGGTTCTCGACCTCGCAGGCGCCATGTTGAGGGAAGCGAGTTCCACAGTAGCGTCTTCCCCCTCAGCGTCAGATTATCTTCATCCAGCCTCAGCCTGAAATCAGTTAAGTGATTCTCTACAGTCCCAAAATAAGCACTAACTTTCTTTGATCGCGGCATAGCAGGCACTAATAGCTGTGCATGAACGCAACACATCTCAATGCATTTTACGATTTAATGGCAAATATAATCTACGGCACCTTCTAATTTGTTTGCCTTAATGGTTTATGGACACCGGGGATAGATAAAGAGCGAGACGGCAGAAGCGCGGAGAGAGGATGCTGGGTCAGGAGAAGTGTGTTACTTATGACCCCTCTTAAATCAGGCAGATATAGGGCCACCATAGCAACGCTCGCCGGTTCGATAAAGCGAACGAGCAGCTAGGTGAACCGATTAGCATTAGCGAGAGAGAGAGAGAGAGAGAGAGGGAGAGAGAGAGAGAAAGGACGTTGGCGATTGAAATGCTCCCCACACCCCTTCCTTCATCTGCTCAAACAGCCCGGAGTTCCTCCACTATCAGCCCACATGAAAAATAAATCTGAGTTTCAGGTCACAATCCAGTCGATGCCAAGTCAATCCGCCATAATTGGTTCGGCGTCACGTGGCGGCAAGGCAGAAATCTATCGGGCAGCCGGGCTGGAGGAAGCCTAATTGGTGTCAGCTCAGGTTGCAGCGCCTCTGCAGGAATACAGGTCTGCCCCGGCGGCCCTACAGCACACCACTTTTAACAGCGTATTCCATTCTTTTCAAACAGCATTTCCTTTTGCACCTCTCTCTCTCTCTCTCTCTCTCTCACTCTCTTTGCAATTTCAGCTCAGGGAGAGATGTTGGGGTTTTTTGGAATTAACTGCAATTACTGAAGGTTCACGCGACGCATGGCATTCCTCTCCTGTGCTCTCGTTTTAATCTGATATCTGTCAGTCGGTGATGGTTGGTGAGCTGTTGCCGGGAGTGGTAACTAACTCTGAGACATTTCTGTGTTATAACGTCATGCCTAGCGACATGGCTACACTGTGTTATAACGTCATGCCTAGCGACATGGCTGCACACCGCTCTACATCACTGCCAGCGGAGCAAGCTTAGCCGGGTATATTTATCGCAACGTAAAGATAAATTATCATCCCTAAATTGAAATGGAAATAACATTAGGTACTCCTGTTGGTGTCCGATCAAACGGAACATCAACTATGTTTTTCTCTTTGTTCGCTTTTATGAAGGCTTGCTGTTCTTGTGATCGTTCCGTTCATCTGTTGTTTGTGTCTTTGTTGAGCATTGATGTCATGCTAAATCAAGCATGTGACTAAATGACTCTGGTCTGTCATAATGAGTCATAATGTAAATTGTGAACTCAGCATGCGGTGACAAGGTGTCAGCTGCTCAAAGGGACATTAACATGACAGCAGTAATTACGCCAAAATAATCACGGCAATCTCAAATAACCAACATCAAACTCATCAGTCACTTTTGCGTTGTATGAGCAGTACAGGGGAGAACAGTATGTTTTAAAGGATTGTGGCAATATACCCCTAATGTACCTATTTTATATGCACACACTGACTCCCTGCAAAAAAAAAAAAGTTTTTATCTAAACCAGTAAAAGTGGGAAGCACTGACTCCAACTACAAAAATGATGAGAGAAACATTTTCGCTGGATTGCAAATTCATTGTGAGCAGGGTTTTGTTACTTGCTGCAGTGAATATCGCGCAGCAGCGAGGAAGTGTTTCAGATTTCCACATTACAAGACTCAGACTCAGCCTTGGAGAGTCGCATAGCCTTTGGCGCTCTGTATTTTGCCGGAGGAAAAGGAAAGCAGCCCCGTTCACACTGCGCCTATCATTAAGTCACGGCACAGCCATCATCATCACGAGGAGCTACCCGGGGGGAGGCAGGCTTTGTTGCCGTTTCACAATCTGCAGATTGATTTGGAATATCAAGTGCCAATATGGGGGGTGAACTACACAAGAGTTTACACTCTTGACGACAAAGGAGAAATAAGATGTAGATCGGTCGGTACCCAGCTGTACTGACTCCTGTTGTATTATACTATGGCCCTAATTGATACTAGCTGTAACTGATTTTTGACGTTGCTGTGTGTATCTCTGTGATTTAACGTATTTGACCTATTTTGACTGCTGATCAACCCGTTAAATAAGTAGGATTTGATAGTAAATATGATTTTCAGTAGTCTAATGAATCGTGCCCATCATGTGACTCACATCAGAGGTCTGTCTTTGTCTGAAGTTCCCATCCAGCCTCATGTCGCGTCTCTCTGCCGCTCTGCGGCTGCTTAAGTGGCTCCCGTGTACCGACTCCACCTGCCCTTTGACCTCTCCTCTCAATACAGGACAGTAATTAAGGGCTGATTTCTCTGGCAGACTCTCAGCAGGATTAAATATTTAATCACCTCCCATTCCGACACTAAATAGGAGCGCTCGGAGGAATTGGGACACACCTCCTCGGAGCAAAGGGGGATTCGCTAATGACACGGCGAGCACTTTATGATAAACTACGCGGTTAAAGAGCACATGCTGTACACACAAGGGGACGTTTAATCATCCAACACTGACCATGGGAAACCATTGATCATCTCCAGGGGTGTTTTGGACTGCAGCAACTGTGGTGCTGTTGTTTTTGTTTTTAAACCAAGATTTCTCCTTCTTTCTGCTTAATTCATGAGGGCTGGGAGGTGGAATGCCAAGGGAGGCAGTGTGCTTACTGTAATACAGACTTCTGTAATTTAATTAGCTATATTTATATACCATGCATATTCTATTCTGGGATAACCTTTTCATATGGCCCCAGACAAACCCAGAATTTATTACGGATTAGCCAATCCAAAGGTCAGATTACCATTAGTCAACATTCATCTTCTTGGTTGGGTTGTTGCATGTGTCCTCAGCTCACCTCAGGCATGAGATCTGAATCAAATGCAACTCGTACTCCTAAACAGCACTTTCTAGTACAGTATATGCATTTGATTTGATTTTGACTCTCCTCCTGTGTATAAGACGATTGCGAATCAGTTTTTAAAACAAAGCGTCGATGTGCAGAGCGCATGTCAACACACAACACCGTCTCGTTCTCCACCAAAACAAACTCCATTTTCAGACTAGTGGTTTTCCAAATCCCATCACCGCTGTAATTGCGGGAGATTTTCACAGCTGGACGGTCCTGCCAAGCCTCAGCCAATACCTTTATGTATCTAATATAGAGCGCCATTTAATCTCACGTGGGATCAGTTATGTGACGTGACGTGAAAAGTCTTTTGTTTGTTCATTCATCCATTCATTCATTCATTCAGTATAGTACAGTAACTTTCCTGAATGCCATTACTGTGATAATTACTTTTTGCATGCAGGTCTCTCTTGGAAAAAGGATTGGAACACTAGTGTCCAATCACGGCTGGTTATTCTCCATGGCAGGCTGGCAGCTGTAAACAGGCTCTTTGTCAGTCAGTGACTCAATAGATATAACAGGTGGATGCGAGGTGAATACTAACATGAGCGCGTATAAGACAGCCAGTCTCCCCCTCAGGCTAAGTGGCCGGCTCAGAGACAATGTCATCTCTGTCAGAGGCACAGAGGGCCGCAGTTTTGATCTAGCTAAACACTAGACTCGGATAGAGAGGAAATGGAAAGAGCCGTTGACCTTTTGAGTCGTTGAATAATGAAAAAGCAAATAAAGTCAGCCTCTGTCCTGTGTCACTGCTCATTTCTCCCGCACTGTATTCTGGAAAGATATTTCTAGTCTCTGCCTAGGTAAGAAAGGTGAAAAATACCGTATAGGTTGTATGTTCATTTAGGTGTTCTTTGGCGCTACACATATACAGATAAATACGGGTGTGTTTTGTAATCAAGCCACTTTAAAGGTGCTATCTGTAATATGTTGAAATCAAATAAAAAGTGGAATTAGCACATTGTATGGTAAGATATAGTATAATGGTGATGGTCTGAAAGCTTCCCCTCTCTCTCTCTGTTTTGATTGGGCCTCAGTGGTGTTGTTTCCTTCTACTTCCTGGTCTTTGTTCTGCTTTGACAATCTACATGTTCACGTTTGGAAAAAAAACAACAACTTTGTACCCCACAAGTTTTTGCTGATATTGATTAAATATTATCCTGTGTTCTCTGTTCTAAGGGCATACAAAATCTATTTCCTATTGTTGTTAGTCATGAAGTTAGCGACGTCTCCACTGGGTTGAATTAACTGAATCTCCACGGGTATGAATTACCAACTTTGTACCCCATAAGTGTCTGCTAACGACTACTGTGGATGAAGCCTCTTCCTGCGTCCTCTGTCCGCAGTGCCTACCAGGTGGTGGTGGAGGAGGAACGTCCTCGCCGGACGCGGGGTACGGCGGAGATCCTGCGCTGCTACCCAGTTCCCATCCACTTCCAGAACGCCACCTTGCTGAACTCTCAGTATTACTTCACTGCGCAGTTCCCCGCCACGGGCGTCCACTCGCCCCAGCCCTTCACCGTGGGGGACAACAAGACCTACAACGGCTACTGGAACGCCCCGCTGCTACCCCAGAAGAGCTACAGTATCTATTACCAGGCTGTCAGCACAGCCAACGGGGTGGGTGCCTCCGCAGTTTTAAATTCATGAACGCTGTTTTATTGAACTTTTAATTAGCCAGGTAGTCCCATTGTGATCGGAATTGAAGTTTCTACTTGAAGAGCATGTCTTAATTCTCTTAATTCATTTCCAACCTAACTGGTGGTATAGAAGTGCAAGTAAAACGGAGGCGTAAGGTCAAATTCCTGCGGACAACAAGACGTTGTAATGAATGAATGTTGAGACAACTTCTTCGCCAAAGTCACACTGCAGTGAAGGTTTCCCAGTGTATTGCAGCCTATACTTCCATACATATTATACTATACTATGTAACGCAGTCAGGTTAGTACACATATTTCGTAATTAACCTTCCACCATATGTCATAGGGGGCCAGGTTAATATTTTATTTGTTGGCAGCTTGAATTATAATATTGTATTCAACACGGTCGACCCAAGTCCAAAGCCTTAGCAAAGCAACTGGATGATTTAATCGCCATAGTTAAGACAACGAACATGCAGGCACTAATTAGTGTACTCAAAAGGACTCCAGCAGTTGAAATTAGTGTGCTAATTATTTCCATTTGTAGCATTTGTTGAGTAACAAGAAGTGGGAATGTATTTGTCGGGGAAAAAAAGTATATATCGCCGCTTTTAGAAAGCAGTAATGTTCCTTCTTCTACCTAATGATAAGGTTTGTGAAAGTAGGCTTATTTTCATGCTTTCAGCTTTTTTAGAGGATGTACTGTAACCAACAGCGCAGTCAAAGTGAGTCTCTCCTTTTAAAGAATGAGCGCACTTGAAAGTACACATCAAACAATGTTAAACGCTTACGCTTACGAGTGAAACGCTGGCTGGCTGACAGATTGACTAGCTGACTGACTGAAGTGGCTCGGCATAAAAGTCCTTTAGTCCAGACTCTACGCACAGGCACGTGCATGCGCACACGCGCACGCACGTTCTCGTGGCCTCTAATACACGTGGCAGTACTTTCGTGCACCAGCCTCAATGGGCCGCTGCAGGGCCGGACCCCGGCCGAGCGGAGCCCGGCGCTGTGACACCTTCTCACCCTCCATTACCCCGGGGCCCCCCTTTCTCCTGCCTTTTCCAATGGAGCCTCACGCCAAACGCAAGACGGGGGGGGGCGTTGATCAACCGCGTTTAAGAGACGAGGTTATCCCCGCGGCAGGGACGTATCGGACGAAGGCAACAACAACAGGGTTACCGATCGTTTAGGTCGCAGCCTCTGTCATCAAGTGGCCCTTCGGCGCGGCCCTGCCTCCGCGGAGCTGGCGGCAGACAGCTCAATGGCAACTTCGAGTGCCCCCGCCGATGGTGGTCCTGAATGAGAATCGGCGTAAGCAGGGTCCTTCAGCAACACCGGCACGTCTTCGAGGAGGCTGTGACAGTCGGGACTGAATACAATTAAAAGGAGTTTGCTCTTGAGAGGAAAGCGCGCGCTGGTGTGAAACTTTCCAGGACGAAGCGGAGCGGCATGCATTAACCGATCGAGCACTCGCCAAACAAAGCAAACCGACATTCAAGTCTCTCGTATAAACCTCCGTCCCCGTAATGCAAACCGCTGCTCTTGTAGCGTTTGTGATATACGGTGGCCCGGTGCGCTCTCCCCTCATTAAGCCGTCAATGTCAGCAGATAGTACCTCATGCCTTAATTAACGTCTAATGATGCAGGGGGCGCTTTGTTTGTGCCTCTTAAAAGAGATCAATACTTAGTGAAGGCGAATACCATCGACACCTAGTATCTTTTTTTTTTCGTTTGCCTTTTCAATTAAAACCCCCGGCATGGGTTTTTGTAACGTCTAGGATAACACAAGGGCCTTCTGCTTGAAAACAGCAGTACTGTGAATCACACACTCAGACACACACACTCAACCACATGACGGTTATGATTTTTCTCTCTTTATTATGCCTCTGGAGGCCTCCAAATGTTCCGTCTCTACGTTGGGCTCTCGCTGTATATTGGGCAGGGTGAGGTCAAACACGGGGACGCAGGGCTCATTTCTTTTGTGTTCTATGACTCATTACCAATGAGTCTAGTTCACAGGACCGTTGTTGATGCCAAACAACCGCCAGCCGTGAGCGCGCCTGTATTTTTCATTAGCGGATATTATTACATTTTCTTTCATTTTTGAAGGTCGTTGTCAAGAGCCGAAACTCTCCTACCCGGACTCGGAAAAGTCGGCTCCCTAACGTGTCATTTTGGAGCCCCGCGTCTTGGACCGGTGTCGCTGTCACAGGGCTCTGGCTCCTACACAGTGGCTGACCAGAACCGGTGACTGCCAACAGATCAGTGTTGGCTGACAAGTCAACACCTGCTCAAGACCACTAATCTGCGCTGTGGTCCTTCTCGCCTAACTGTGTTTTGTGTCACAGTTGTTGAGCTCGACAGATGATACGAGACAGCGTGGAACCATCCAGGGCATTGCAGTGTTACCATGGGTAACTTAGACTTGCCGGTTTGTGTGTGTGTCTGTGTGTGTGTGTGTGTGTGTGCGCGTGTACGTGCGCACATCCTATTAATCCGCTTCTTTTTTTCTTTCTCTCTCTCCTACACTTGTTCCCTTTGTTTGTCTGTTTCTACAGGAAACCAAAATCGACTGTGTTCGAGTTGCTACCAAAGGTAGGACCAGACAACCTGCGCTGCATCAAGTGTGGTCCACTGAGGACGTTTGACAAGCGCTTCTTAAATCGGCGCAGCTGTATGCATTCCTAACATCACCTGCGCGTGACCCGCGACAGCTAACATTAACACGGATTTAGACGAGGGACAACGAAACAGACGCGCACACACTCAGATGTCAGCCCCCCTCCTCCACCTGAAATTAATTACCGCAGTAGAAAATAAGCGTGTTTTATTCACAGCTGTGAAAGTAATACCGTGAGTGAAATGCTCTCTCATCAGACGGGGGTATATCACATGTACAGTGTGGCTTCCGTTCTATAAATTCTCAAATCAAAGCGATCGATAGATTATTTATGAACAGTTGTTTTTCCACAGCGCGGATAGAGCCTGCGTGCTCGCCGAGGCCCGCGGCCACTTAGCTATGCGGCCTGCATGTCCTGCTCCAGGCATTAAGGGTGAAACAGCCTAAGCGCTATTGATCCAGGAGCAGGATTGATAAGGCCAGAGGGAGCCCTAGTCACACTCTGTTCTGGGTCGTGGGAGGCCCTGCTGTCACATGCCCTGACAACCTCTCACACATCTGAGCTACACGCGGCTCCACTATGGATTTCCCGCAGGGTCCAGATATCTCCATCTGCATCGGCTCAATAGGGCTAAAGTCAAAAGGCGCACACTAGAAGTATGAGCAATTTATCACGGGAACTGATACTCGATAGTTGACACGTTGTAGAGCACCGCATCAGACTAACAAAGACGTGAACTTGTGTGATACTGTTGGTCTTTTAACGCTGCAAAACAACTTGAAATGCTCTCTAATGATGGGTTTCTCTGCTTCAGCGTTGCATGGGGATGGGAACTGTTTGTGTGGCTGTTTTTAAGTGTCAGTGTGGCCTCTCTCTCTCTTTCTCCCTCTCTCCATCTTCCTCTCTCTTCCTATCTCTCCCTCTCTCCATCTCCCTCTCTCTCTCTCTTCCAATCTCTATCTCATCTCCCTCTCTCTCTCTCTCTCTCCCTCTCCCCATCTCCCTCTCTCTGTCTCTCTCCCTATACCTCTCTCCATCTCCCTCTCTCTCTCTTCCTCTCCCCATCTCCCTCTCTCTGTCTCTCTTTCCCTATACCTCTCTCCATCTCCCTCTCTCTCTCTTCCTCTCCCCATCTCCCTCTCTCTGTCTCTCTTTTCCTATCCCTCTCTCTCTCTCTCTCTCTCTCTCTCTCTCTCTCTCCCCGCTGCATGCCGTCCTGGATCCACTGACCGTACTCAGCTGCCATACTTGTGACTCAGCTCACAACCCCGTACATCCGCATCGCGCCAGCGGCCGGTGACAACCAACTAACAGGTCAGACCCTTAGCTCTTTACACATTTTCTGACCATCACAATTATTCCTCTCCACAACCTGGTGTAACCGTTGCCTGTACGGTGTAAGGGCCATGACAGAGTTAGAGAAAAAAACACCGGGTTTGTCGCATGCAAGTGTTTTTTCGAGTATTTTTTGGGTTTGTTTGTTTGTTGTTTCGCCATTGCATAGATTGAGTGTAATTAAATCAATGAGTTGCAGCTATCAGATATCGTCTTCCGCCTTTTCATGCATCTTCTCAGAGCTGCCGTACATGAAAGACCTGTGCGGTTGCGATCGTCATGTGAATGTCAACGTTGGAGATTTTGTGACGGGAGCTAATCCCCCTTTCATGAATATTTCTCATT
>OMKK01015061.1:10153-20210 GCA_900302305.1 Polymixia japonica | reverse complement strand
GATAGATAGATAGATAGATAGATAGATGATAGATAGATAGATAGATAGATAGATAGATAGATAGATAGATAGATAGATAGATGATAGATAGATAGATAGATAGATAGATAGAGAGATAGATAGATAGATAGATAGATAGATAGATAGATAGATAGATAGATAGATAGATAGATAGATAGATAGATAGATAGATAGACAGACAGATAGATAGATATATAGATAGATAGACAGACAGATAGAAAGGAAAAGAAAGACAGAAAGACATAAAGAGACAGAAATAAAAAAGAAAGACAAAGAAATAGACAGAAAGAAAGAAAGAAAGAAAAGAAACAAAAACAAAGAAAGAAAGAAAGAAAAACAGAAAAAAGAAAGAAAGAAAGAAAGAAAGAAAGAAAGAAAGAAAGAAAGAAAGAAAGAAAGAAAGAAAGAAAGAAAGAAAGAAAGAAAGAAAGAAAGAAAAAGAAAAAAAGATTTAATCAAGCTACTTACCGATGCAAGCGAGTCTGTGAATGATTACATAACAGCGACCCGAGTTTCAAATCAAATTAAATCAAATTTACTTTTACACACCTTACAGACACTGATGCAATATAATAGAGAGGAAAGAGGCCGGAACTATTGCAGAACCAATAGAAAGCGCACACCAAGAACTAGACCCTCACGAAAGAAAACAATGAAATAGTTCCTGCCCCAGAACAAATGAGTGGAGCAAGTCTTACGTGCAGGACGTCCATGACGGTGTGAGGAACACTGCGGGCAAGCAGGGGCTTGACTTCCTGTACGGTCGGGTTCATCTACTGGTTCAGACGCACCTGCGGGGCAACCAGGATGCTGCCCTGCAGGAGATACAGATGGAGAGCTCACATTTAGACAGAAAAACAAAGGATAACTGCAAAAACCAGTGGAGTAAACACATTGAAGATTCCTGGTTTAGATTTGGTTTACCACATAGGAAACCCAAACCAAATTTAAACCTCTTTTTTTGGATTTTTGTTAACATGTCATGACACTGGCCATTGAGTTGTGCATATTTAGCTGTGTGTGTTTTTAATACACTGTAAAATAATACGAAACAATGACTTTGTAATGCTTATAGGCATATGAGAGACCAGCAGCATTGCTAGCGAATGATCTGTACCCTGCAAGAAGCAAGATGGCCCCCGAGTGTATCGACAGCAATATAATACAATTTAGCCTCTCAAGCGTTTATTTATTGGATTATTTTTGGTGTTGGCAGGTTTGTATGGGCAACGGAGGCAGACTAAAGCAATAAAATGTTTTGTGGATGACCAATGCAGGAAGCACTGTAAATATTTTGTTGTCGGTTTGGGAAATCTATTTTTGCTGTCTGTTTAATATAGTGGTCCGACCACACAAATAGGTATTCATGAGAACACACTGCATTACCTGGCCTCCAATTCTCCTAATGTTACCAAATGTTTCTTAATGGCGGACTTTCGATGAATTCTGAAGACAATCATGTAAATGTATTCTTTAAACTGTATCGACACTATGGCAGGCTGGCCTCGTAATTAGACTGACTGTCCCGCCTGAGCCACCGTCGGCCCAGTCCCTGCTATCTCGTCGTACGTTTCTTCAGATAGTAATGTCAGCTAAAACGCCTTTAAATGCCCCCACCCCCCAAAAACAAATGGCAACAGGATTTCTATCGAACATCTCCTGTGTTGGACGGATCGATATTCTTACTGGTGGGTGTTCCTCTGCTCCGGACAGTGTCTGAATGACTGCAGTAGTCTCCCGGCGCTGCAGGGGATACAGGGACGGGTCTGGAGAGCTGGGCTCGAGGTGCAGAGTGATTATACTCTGAATCTGTAGCTGAAATTAAACATAAATAATAACATAAATGAAACACAAATACTGTGCAAACAATACAATACGTAATCCAGTGTTAAGTGTTCTTAAAGTCGAAGTGCGCGTGTTTGATTGTGTCCTATGTACAGTGCTCATTTAGAGATGTATATCTTTATTTTTGTTTGTTTAGTTATGTTTGTTTTGTTCCACACTGGACATAACTGTTGCTAACACTTCTACATCTGACACCAGGGGTACAGGGGCATTTGTTTGATCGACATTTGAACATGCTATCGGTAAATTATATAAAAACTTCACTTCTTTTCAGAGTAGGATGTATTAAAGTAGCGGAAGGTATTATTAAAAACCGATCTCATTTTGAAGGAAAAGCTTTGAGCGTTTCAAGTCGAGAGCGTCGTTAGCAGGTTCGCATTATTCGTGAACTCACTGAAGTGCAGCCTGTGTCTGGGTGAAGAGGCCGATCTCATCCAAGGCGTTGGCCTTGGAGCGCATCCCTCTTCTGGGTCATCAGCTATCCTCCTCTCCCTTCTTTCCTCTCCGATACCATCCCTCCTTCGCTGCCTGGAGCTGAGACGACAGAACAGACAGAGGTGTAAAAGCAGATATACTGTACGTCTACACGGTCGTTTTTGAGAGACACGGATTCTTGTTATTTTTCAAAACTGGAGAAAGGTGGCGGTCCATGCAGACCTGCCGCAGGACAGAGGGACAGGTAAATACTGACCTGACGCAGGGCGTAGAGGCCTCGTGGTGCGAGTGGTTCCCCTGAGCTGACGGGGGCACTCTGACAGGACTGACAGGCTTCGTCTGTCTCAGACTTCTCTCTAGTCTCTCTTTTAGTCTGCTCACCTCAGCCTGAAGGGTCTGGATTGCCTCACTAACACGCAGACATGCACGCACACACACACACACACACACGGTAGATAGTGATGGTTGATATCGCTGAAATAAAAAAAATAATGGCCGTATTTTGCACACACACACACATGCTTGTTTTGGTGCATGATCACCTCATGTGTGCTAAGAGCTAAGTGCATTTCAACAAACCACAGGCCTAATGTAGCTGCCAAGTTCAGCTACTGCAACTAACTGTTGCACTGCAAAAACATTCGTGCGGGCGAGTCGCTTTGCGATCCAAAATATCAAGACACGTCACGCTAAATGTACACCCACTGTTTCAAGAAATAAAAATAAAAACCAATATTAGTGTTCGGATCCGACTCGTGCAACAACACACCATGCAGCAGACAAGACAGAGTACCTCCTACAATGCAACTACAGCCGTTTCTGTAATGAAACACACAGAAGAGAATAAGATAACGTAAACGGTAAAGGTGGCTCTGCATTTCGCTAGATGAATAATGTGGAGAGCCAATAAAACTAAAATCCCAGTGATTGAATTTAAGGGAGGTGTTTATGAAATTATCATCCTCATCTGAAAGTAATCAAATCTACACCCTGAACATGAAACAATGCAACATAGTTTTTCCTCATAGACCCGACAGGCCGCTGTCATAGGAAGTGTTATATTAGCAGTGATGGTTGGTTTGCTGGAACATTCTGCCTTCATTTCGGAGTGTAATGTAGCATTAGCTTGTTAACTGCCAGCCTATAGTCTCTAAGGAGAGCCATAAATCTGGCCTTGTTTGCACAACCATCGTCATGGCAGCTGCTGCTAGAGACACTCACTTGCGATTTGTCACCTGACCGGAGCTCAGTGCGCTGAGGGAGTCGCCGTGGCGATGGGGTGCAGTGGGGGAGGGGCCTGAGCGGTAGCTGTGCTGCGAATTGGTGGATTTGGCATACTGGTCATTCTGTCTGTCTTCCTCTTCTGAAACAGTGTTGGCTGAGGACAGAGGAGGAGAGGAGGAGAACACTTAGGGAAGGAAACGCTACGGGGGTTGTGAATGAAAATGAGAGATAACAGATTAAACAGAAAAGGTTAAGAGACGGTTATTTCATTGTGGTGCCACTACCACAGGCCTACAGGACAAAGCACTGACTTAAAGGTCATATATGTAATGTTTGCACATAATCAAACAATGAAATAAAAATTCATTTCAATGTTTTCAGTTGAACAAGCAACCAAAAGAACCCTCTAGTGGGTAGAAAATTTCACCTTCAATGGATGGAAAATATATTAAAAGTGGGTACAAAGGTTCTGATAACTTAAATGATATTTTCTTTACGATGAGTGAGAGTATATATCCTTATTTGTTCAGCAATAATAAAAACATGACAACCTCAACAGACACCCATCACATTTTCCATCTTGCTGAACAAATAACATATATAACATTTTCAGTGTGAGCAAGAGTAGCACATTTTAACTTGATTAAGCTCTAGACTACACCTGGACTCACTACTGCTGGATACACTGCCCTCATCACTATTCAGGCCCAACAGTAAAACACAGAGACAGATAGACTCACTGTGGTCGCTATCCAGCCCAAATTCGCTGGTACCACTGCCAGTTCTTGTCTGAAGTGTCTGACCGACCCAGGGCCGAGGAGAGCTGGAGGCTGAGGTGCCTCTCCTCTCCTCTCTCCGGGGTCTCCTCGGCCGTCCCAGCGTCGGCCCGGGGGCGTCGTCGCTGTGTTCCAAAGACATGTATCTGTGTGAGGGAGAGGAGGAGGAGCAGGAGGAGGAGGAGGACGGGAGAGGCTGTCCTGAGAGCGGCCTTGCTTGGGGGTTCCCTGGGCTCCTTTCCTGAGGGGCCGACACGCTGCGGAACCAGGAAGTAGGAAGGCAGAGACAAAGACAGGAAAAACACAGATAACATTAAAAAGGGAGGAAGTAAGACGTCTGTTTAAAGGGAAACATCGACCAAACACAGACGAGGGAGTTAGACAGGCATAGAACAAGATAACAGTGCACTGTGTGTGTGTGTATGGTGGGGGATGTGATATGCGGTGAGATTTACAGTGCAGTAAATGGACGGAGGCCTCTCTCCCTTGCGCTTTAGCGTCTTACCTCGCCGAGGCCCTCTGGTGGAGAGGGCTGGGAACTGCAGCGGGAGTCAGCCGGCTGCTCTCCGAGCCAACAAAGCCACTATCCGTCTCTGGCGAGATGATCCCGTCCTGGTGAACACAACACAGAACGACGATTACCAAACAGTAATTCCACATACCACATATAAGTCATTGTGGCAGCCCACCACAGTGCAAGTGCAAGTGTCCTTTTCCATATCCAAAAAGGTTAAGGAACGTTCCATAAAAGGAACCTGTCAGAACCTCTAAGTTTTGCTCCACTGTACTTCAAGAACCACGAAGGTTGGGGAAAAACATTGGGGAAAAAAAAGCAACCTTTACGCTGCTTACGTTATCAACAATGGTGGCTGTAGCCAACTAGATAAAGGTAGTTTTGTTTACGGATATGACAACACATTTGTTTGACCAGTCACGATCGAGAGCACTGCTAGCTCCGCCTTCCGAGGGTTCCTGGTACTCTGTTCCTGGTACTTTGTAGGTCTGGAAACACTTGTAGAACCTGTGAGCATCGCGGCTCGCCACAGAACGTTCCGGCAGTTGAAAAGGGAGCATAAGCTACCTGAGAAAGAACTCTCCTGGTCGCAGGTTGTAGTTTGGAGCCCCTCCTCTCTGACACAGCGCTCTCGCCCAGACTGGTCAGACTGCTGCTATGGGACTTCCCCACCCCTGACCTTCTAGTGCCTTTTGGAAGATGAGTGGGGGGTACGGGGGATTGGTCCGTGGCTCTAGGAGAGGGAGGATCTGATTTACTGGTCCCGGGTTCGGTGGCAGGAATTGGAGTGTCCTGGTGATTTGATTTGGCTCGTCTGTCAAGAGAGAAGAGACGCATACAGATAATTCGGCTTAATGAAAATAATGGAATTTGCTCATGGATCGCAGGAAGACGTTGGTTTGTGTGTGTGTGTCTGCATTTATTTAATTTTAACCCTTTTTTTTTTAACCAGGCAAGTTGACTGAGAACACGGTCAGATTTTACAATACAATTTAAATAAGAACACATTGTCATTTTAACGTGCAAGTTAACTAAGAATGCATTGATATTTACACCAACAGCGGACGGCAATACACATTCACGCACTGGCGCCGAGGAGCTGCTCAGCCTAACCACAGCCCGGTACCTGCGGCCAGCTAGCAACGCCACCGGCAGGCTCGGCTGGACACTCACCTCTGGGGGAGACCGTTCTGGGGCTCCACGTTTCCAGTTCCTCGGTGCTGTCCCTTCTCCCCCTCTTCGTCCGGCTGCATGTCCTCTCCTGGACCAGGACAAGGCGGGACTCCTTCCCTCTGATCCCTGTCCAGGAGTATGGGAAGCTCCTTGAAGCTTTGGCAGCTAGACGGGAGGACGACAGAAACTGGGTCAGAAGGACACAACGTTTGTCTGCAAATTAAAGTAAAGGCTAGCCTTTTGGTCAAACTCGTAAACCTCCAGTTCTCTTTCTACTGACGGTGGGAAAATAAGAACCATTTCTCCCCGAAATGAGGACATCATATAACTCGGAGGAAAAGTTTTTAATTTTTCTTTAAGTGATGATTCATATGCAAAAACAATGAAATGTCATATCACTACTCACTGGTGCAGTAGCAAGCTGAAGTCTTGCTCTGCCAGTCTGTGTTCACGGTCAAGGGGTCTGAGGAAGAGAGCCTCCTCATCCTCCATCCCTGCCTCTTCTCTGTCACTCTCTCCGCTAGCTGAGCTCACCTCGCCCTCTGCCGTCCTCCTTGACACTCCTGGAAGAGGCAACACTGGGCTCTGGAAGGAAGGAGGGAGACAGAGAGATAAACTCATGAACATCTGTAACAACGATAACAATACAGCCTTGATAAAAAACAGTTACAAAGAAGTTCACGGAATAAAATGACAACACCAATCATGATAAAAACTACAATAAATAAATTTAACACAAATTAAAAAGAGGGTTCCAGAAGAATAAAACTGGCAACTATAACAAAAACAATCCTGTTTGTAAAACTGTGCTGATTTGACCATTTTAAACCTTTCAGGCAGAATGTAAGGGCCAGTATTGTGCACGATTTCCTGTTGTCAATGTCAGGAATAGTACCTGTATCAGTACCCAAACATATGGACTTGTACTTAGTCAGCAACATGGTCTTGGTTCCCCGTCTAAAGATGGTGGAGTGAAAGAGTCTTGCTACAAAATGAGATATCTACACTTGGACAACTTATACAAAATATCCTACCATGATTGTAAAACTCATTCTATCTTACAAAATAATAAGTTGCAACGTCTTTCCACATGTAGAACGCAGTATTTTGGGATGCAAAACTTGAATTAGCAATTTTAAGCATTTTTATCTGAAGCTCTGATCCAGCATAAATTACAAAAGCCCACCCCTGACATCTCGGCTACCGTGCCACCAACCCTTCTCAAGCATTCAAGCATCGCGGCATACAATATCATTGAAGCTGCAGATGTACAGTAATGGCAGTCGGTGACCAAAAGTGCATTGGTCCAGTATATCACTACATAAACATCCAGCTGTGTAATGTTGGGTGCATCAGAACAAGGAATGCAGTCATGGTGATACCTCAGGGTGTGGCAGGGGTTCTCTTCCCTCATTGGGCCTGGATAAAGGGGCGGGGTGAGGAGGTGGCGAGGGAGGTGGCGAGGGAGGTGGCGAGGGAGGTTCCTCAGCGATAGGATGGTCACGTTCTGCCTGGTCCACCTGCTCCTTTAGGTCCTCAACACTTATCCCACACTGGAAGATGAGGCCCTCCAACTCCCTGACACATGCACACAAGTTTGGACAAACACATGCATGAACACACGCAATTGAACAAATAGCGAATTACTTACAATAATATTTTCAAAAAGCAAATAAATTTAACATACCAAACACATATTAAAAATAGGGTTCCAGAATATAAACACTGTAAAAATGTGTTTTATTTATAAGACACTGATTTTGCCATCTTACACACACGCGCACACACGCACACACACACACACACACACACACAATGTGTCCACTGTAAGCAGTCCCGTTGAAATGGAATCTGAGGCCTCATTATCTTGTAAACGGTGCTCACCTGTTGGGGTCGAAGGGGCCCGTTTCTGCCCCTCTGTGCTGCAGCAGCCTGTGTTCATCCCTCGCTAAGAGGAAGCCTCTTTCTAAACAGTCAAGGCCCTGCACGAGCTGGGAAAGACCCTGGCGGAGTAACAGTAGCTCATTAGTCAGGCTCTGAGGCGGCCATCTGAAGGGCTTTTTTTGAAGGATTGTAGATCTCAGCACAAGTGAACAGGCATGTATTACCTTTTTCTGCTCAGGAGGTTTGAGTTTCCCACTCTTCAGGAGGTCCTCAAACGTCTGCACCTAGATTAAAAAGACAAAAGGGCTTCGTTCCTGGCTGCTTAACTACGACAAGTGGAATTATCAAACCCAAAAGGCTCCCTTTTTAAAAAGCTCTTTTTGTGCAACTGCAATTATCAAACAGTACCATCACTTCAGAAAATAAGAAAACCGTCTGATGTTTATTAGATGTTTTTCTGCACTAGCTAGAACCCAGGAGAGTAACAAGTGCCGACGAGGAACCTTCAAAACGTCTGATATTTATATTTAGTCTTTACATCTCTGCTAATAGCTTTGATGGGGCAGTTACCTGTTGAAGAAACTTGTGGGCCTGTTTGGAGAGCGTCCTGGTCACCGTCTGACACTGCTGACGACCAATGCTTCTTCTGGAGGAGCTGGAGGCCACCGAGGAGGAACGAGCAGGAGAGACTCCTGCTGTTCACACCGAGAAAGGGGATTAGCAAAAAGAAAGAGACAGGCTGATCTGTGAGCATTGCAAATCTGGGCTATTGTGTCAAAAAAGCAGTGGCTCAAAGACAAATGAAGGCATGTTGGTTGGACTGTACACCAGATGTGAAGTTTTGATTTTACATGTTATGTGGTACATTTCATTGAAAGGTGGGAAACCTAGGATGGATTTTATGATATACTGTATCTGAAATGATCAATTTCATTGAATAGTGGAAAAGGCTGACTAAATAAAGGCTGACTGTACTTTGATGAGCCCCAGGACCATCCACTTGAACAGAACTTGAGCTGATCTCTGCCTTCTGCGCCTGGGGGAAATTCAGGGTCATGACCTTGGAACCTTCGTGGATTACTCCTGATTGGACAGAGTGGCTGGGCTTTGGAGGGTCAGAGTAGAGGTTCACCTGGAGGGAATGTAAAAAAAACACACACGTGAGCAAATGATACTTGACATCAGGAGCTATATACAATATTCAGCCACCAGACGTCACACTAGAGCACCAGCAGCTCAGACCAAAACAAATGGGCGTGTGTAGCGCGTTGGCCACGCTAACACTAATGCGCTAACATGCGCGCGCGGCTGGACTGGCTACCAAAACAAAGAACAGAGATTACAACTCGGATTACAACACACACAGAGGGAGTGTGACTTCATTCTCTGCTCAGGACGCCATTACTCCACTATATCTTTACATAGCAAATAGTTGTTTGCTGCTATATTAATGTTCAAAATATCATATATAGTACCTTTAAAACGGTTCATTTCATCCAATAAAATACCGTCCTAAAACACTTATTCTTACATGTTGAACTAAATCTAGCTTGTCGTGATATACGCCATAGAACTTCAACACGTCAACAGACTGTATGACAGCACAAATTAAAAACTCTTTTTTAGCAGGAATATAGTGGTTGAGGTGTGATTGGTCTAGCTTTCACATTGAAAGTGCTAAATTGTGTGTCAGTGTCTGTGTTATATAAACTAAATTAACTGAACTGAAAATTGAAAATGCTTTTCCCCCCGTTTGCTTGTGGTATATTTAGGATCTGCATGTTTTGTCCTGATGGCTGTCTTCAAAAAGACATGCATATTTGCCGGTGGAAGAGACTTACGTGCAGACCTAACAGACCTAGCTTGGACCCCCACCTAGTGTCCTAAAGGCGGAAATCTCCCCTGTCCCCATCTTGGGTTTACATGACGTGGCAGATTGTGGAGCCATTCTCTCAAACAGTAGTCCAAATCAAGACAAAAAAAAGCCCATTTCAGAGAGGAAAAGACGCTAATTGAGTGTGAACTGAACTGTGTGATAAGGGGGTCGACCACATTTGATCACGCAAATGCATTTGGTGCAGACACTGGTGTGTCCACTCCAAATGCAGACCCGCTGAAGGTGACCTGCGCCCCTCCCCGACAAGCCCTAGGCAGTAAATCAGAATGACCTTAGACTGACCTATAC
>OMKK01015056.1:1612-14482 GCA_900302305.1 Polymixia japonica | reverse complement strand
GGTCACGTTGTGTTGTGTTAGACAGGGGCTATATTGTTGACAGGATGGACACGCAAAAACATGTGGGCCCCTCTCATACACGCAACCTAAAAAGCACAACTTGAGTGTTTTGGGAGGGGGGGGGTGTTCAGGTGAATAATGGAAGAGTTGCCTTGCCCTTGCCTAGGGACAAAGACAGAGAGGGTGAGGTGTAGACATGGCCCTTAGTGGATCAATGGACCCGCAACAACACCAACATAGCAACCTGCTTTTTTCATTAACAGTGCTGATTAACTGCCGATGATTAGGTTGCGTCAGGCCCAAAGTCTGCGATTAAAAAAAATGTAGTAGAATAGTGAAATGTAGTAGAAAAGAAAAGTTTTAATTTCTCTTTCTGTGAAAACACACACAGACCGCCTCCTTTATTATGGACATCGTGTTTATTCTGATTAAAGTATTACTAGCACACTCTATTAGAGAATATTTTAAAGGCACCCATGCTTTATTAGACAGTGTGCAGTAGAGATCTGACTGGAGGCCTAATAAATTCTTTCTCACGGAGTCAATCTGAGTCAATAAGACTGTAATCTAGCATCATATAAAAAAGGGCAGGGGTCAGGATTCACATACCACATTTCTTGGGTCCCTCGATTACAACAGGGGACTAGGTCCCTTGGTACGTAGTTGGCTAGGTCCCTTGGTACCCTATTGGCTAGGGCCAGACTAAATGTACTCTGTTTGGGACTGGGCCTCATAAGGATAAAGACCTGATCTAGCCTTTAATAGCGGTAACTCACCCAACAAACACGACAGAGGACTGTGTGGGGATCAGGGCAAGTCAGCTGACCCGCCATTGGATGGCCTGTTTACGTTGTAAAAGTAGGCCGATGTTGTTGTGGTGTCAGGCCAGGACGCTGCCATTCACCTCACCTCCCCTTCTATGGCCTTGTGACTGTTGTCACCCCCTGCTCCGAGGGTCCTTGCATCATCCCCCTGCTATCCCTCTCTCCTTCTCCCCTTTCTGTCCCTCTCTAACCCTCTGTCTCTCTCTCTCTCTCTCTCTCTCTGTCCTCAGCTGTATAAACATGTTTGCCCATGTCGGTCAGGAGTGCTACACAGCGTTCACTCCAGGTGACCTCCCGTGTTTATGGACGGAACATTTGGTGAGTATAGTAGAGCTGATGGTAATGATGGTGCTGATGTCACTTCCTCTCTGAGGAGCACGTGAAGAGAGAGTTCCGCAGGGCCGCCAAGATACCGTCGTCATCCAGTGCTGAGAAAACCATGTTCAATGAAGCGGAAAATTTGCTGTTCCTTACTGAATCCATAAGAAGCACACTTTGTTCCTTGTTTCCACAGAGCAGACTAACATACATAAAATAATTAACCTACCTCTAGAAGCAGGGAAGGATATGCCATAGAAGGATATCTGGTAGCGCAACGTCAACACACACAGAACCAAAATAACAGAGAACAGGTATATGAACATAACAAACTCGTCATATTGAAGGATAGAAATAGAGTAGTTCGAGGAGCAACTTACGGCCTGGATTTCAGGTGTTTCCTGTGTATTTTCGTTTTGTAACCACAACACTGCTGACGCGTGTGCCACGTGCTACTATGAAGTTAGACAGCTATGAGCATGGCGGTGAAGGGAGCTCAGAAGAGTACGCATACACGCCAACATTTAAGTATAAACAAGGCTTAAAGGGGAACTATTATGCTAATTTCCAGCTCTTTATGTTTATCCTGGGACTCCACTAGAGTAGCTTTGCATGATTCACAGTTCAAAAAAGTACTTATTTATCTTATACTGGCCCTGTATGCAGCCTCTACATTCAGAATCTGTCTGAAACAAGCCGTATTAGGTCCTGTCTCTTTAAGGCCCCCCTCCCTAAAAGACCACTTACTTACAACATCCTCTACTAAGTAACATATAATTTCTTGTTCTTGATTGGAAATGGCAACAACTCAAATCCAACTTATCAAATCCATGTTCGAGCCCGAATCCAATCCGGAATATGAGAGTGGACAGCACGAACATCCGCAGCAACAAATATTACAGTAGGTTGTTTCTGTTTGGTCTACATGTGGGAAATGCCCTAAAATGCCGACTAAAGTCTCTCTGTCTGCGCACAAACCACGCCCCCACTCTCCCTCTGCGCACAAACCCCGCCCCCACTCACAAGTTCTCCTGCAACATGGCGGGAGACACAGTGCTGGTCCACACTGTGTAAAAAGCAAAACAATGGTTCAATTATTTGGAGATGGTTCAGATTTAAAAAGATCAGATGAGCAGCAGAACCATGTCATCTGTAGAGAATGCCATAAACAGGTTGCGCTCAAAAGAGCTTCAAATTTCTTCCACCATTTACAACATTGTGATAAACAGCAGTGCTAAGAGTGTGTTAAATTTTGTGCTGCTGCTGCAACCTCGGTCACGAAACCTTTGCAGCGCTCTGCCCCGAAACAAAGCACATTGCAAGCTTAATTTACCCGTGGTGTGCCTTATGAAAAGAAAAGTGCCTACCACATCGCTAAAGATATGGTCCCTGTTGCAACAGTGGAACAAGAAAGCTTTAAAAAGTTGTTAAAAACCACTGATCCAAGATTCCAGTTGCCCAGTCGCAACAATTTTTCAAGAGAACCACTGCCAGAAATACACTGAGGTCAGACAGAACCTTACCGACCGGCTCGCAAAAGTGATTAATTTCGCATTGACAATCGATATGTGGTCATATACTGTCAAACCCATATATGAGTTTGACAGTACATTTCATTGAAGACTGGGAGATGAAAACTGCATGTCTCCAAACAAGCTATTTTCCCCAAGATCACACCGGAGAGCATATAGCAGAAGCCCTGCAGGATGCCCTTACAAACTGGAAGCTCGACGAAAAGGGACTGGTTGCTATAACAACCGACAATGGGAGCAACGTTGTCAAAGCAGTGCAACTGAAGAAGTGACTGAGGATACAGTGCTTAGGTCATCGACTTCATCTGGCTATTTGTAAGTGCAATGTTTAAGGAACTGATTCAGAAAAAAAGAGATGCCAGGCCAGTTACAGTAGTATGGCGAATGACCATAAGAAAATCTATTTGAAATGTTGAGGCTAAATGGGGAAGCATCAGTAATACAGTACAGCTGCCACTACTGAAACATTATTAATATAATTAATTATAAAAAAACATAATTGATAATAATGTTATTATTATTATTATTATTATTATTATTATTATGGAAATAATGTTATTTATTGCTGTTTTCACACATTTTTGATTTAACCAAAATAGTTTAACCGAATAAATAATAACAATAATAATACAATAACATTTTATTTTCGGGCGCCTTTCAGGACACTCAAGGTCACCTTACAGTATATAAAAACAAATAGAATAGAATAAAATGAAATAAAAATAAAAAGCAAGAAAAGATACACAGTGTGGTATAAAACAGGAGATAACACAGAGTTAAAACCAGTATGGGGAGAGGAACAGCACAACACAGGGACAGAGAGAAGGACAGCACAAGAACATCAACAACAAGATCGAAAAGGAAGAAGCAGGAAGAGGTAACAGATGTGGGAGGGGGAGAGTGTTTTAGAGGGAGTAGGCCAATTTGAACAGATGGGTTTTCAGAGATAATTTGAAGGTGGAAATTGAGTCTGACTGACAGATATGAGGGGGGGGAGAGTTCCAGAGGTTGGGTGCAGAACAACTGAATGCCCTGGCACCTATGGTGTTGAAGTGGAAGGGAGAGACAGACCGTAGTCCTGCTGAGGAGGAGCGTAGGAGGCGTGCATACGTGGAGGAGGTCAGAAAGATAAGTGGGGGCGAGGTTGTGAAGAGATTTGAAGATGAGCAGGAGGATTTTGAAGCTGATCCGGTGTTGGACTGGGAGTCCGTAAAGCTGGATGAGAGTGGGGGTAATGTGGTCAGAGGACTTGCAGCAGGTGATAAGACTGGCAGCTGAGTTTTGGATAGTAGTGAGTTTGGAATAGTATTACAATAGTAGTCAACTAGCAGGTGCAGCGACGTTTAAACGTGTAGTCGTTTAATCACGCGCATCCCGATTAAACACAGGTTATCTGCCTCTTTAAATACAAAACAAGACTAGGTCAAAACCCAGGATATGGCTGGACCGTGGCCAAAAGCCTTGTCGCTAGAGGGCTTTTAATTTGAAGAAAGAAGATTTTAAAGGCGCTATATATGATATTCAGCCACTAGATGTTGCACTAGAGCACCAGCATCTCAGACCAAAACAAAATGTGTCGGTCACATCGACACACACAATCCAACATGCACACGCAGCCGGTCAGGCTACCAAAACAAAGAACAGAGAAACTCAGATTACAACACACACAGAGGGAGTGTGACTTCCTTCTCTGCTCAGGACGCCATTACTCCACTATATCTTTACATAGCAAATAGTTGTTTGCCGCAATATTAATGTTCAAAATATCGGATATAGTACCTTTAAAGATATTTTTCAATTTTGTATTATAGGACATGGCATGGATGACAACTGCATCACCCGGGCCATTTATCTGTGTAACAGAATTGTCAGTAGCTTCTCCTACAGCTGGAGGAAAGTAAGAGAGCTGGCTGAGGTCCAGATTCTGAGTCTGCCGGCTCACCAGCTCATCACAGAGTCAAGCCACACGCTGGGGATCGAGGCAGCAAATGATCGAGAGGGTCCTGGAGCAGGAGGGAGCGCTCACAAAAATCTAGTCCGCTGACAAAAAGGCCAGGCATACTGTCCCTACATGGCAGGACACAGTGTAGTCAGGGTATGTCACCCTCTCATATGTCAGACATGTGCTACACATTTTCAACACAAGTCTCCTGGCACATGAAGAGGGCGATAGTGAGCTGTGCAAATCGATCCAAGACCTGCACTGTGGATTACCTCAATGCCAAGTATGCTGACCCAGCCACTAGTGACCTGTTGGACACGGCCTCACTTGTGGATCCACGGTTCAGGGCCAAATACGTCCCAAGTGAAAAGATTGATGCATTGAAACACAAAGCCGTCTTGGAGGTGGAGTCTGTGCTGGCTGATCAGGGCAGCTGTCAGTCTGACCCAGCTGTGCCTGAGCCTGCAGACCAAGAAGCAGCAGTGCAAGAGATAAGAAGAAGTCACCAGCAAGCTTCTTCAAGCAGAGCACAGCCACCAGCACCGCACTGACACAAAGGGAGGCAATTGAAAATGAACTTTCAAGCCACTTGCAGTTAGTGTAGAGAGTGATACAGATCCTCTCAAATGGTGGATGGAACATGAAACCAAAAGCACCTGGCAAGTATCTTTGTAAGTAAGTAAGTATCTTTGCGCACCAGTCAGTCAGTGATAGACATGTCACCAGTTCCCCTTCTGAAAGGGTTTTCAGTTGCTCTGGTGACATTGTAACCTGCCACAAGTCATCCCAGAAGCCTGAGGCTGTTGATAGTTTTCCTGGCACAAAACCTGTAAGAGATGTACAAGGCTACATAGGAGGATATCCTTTGTCTGGTAAAGAACTGTCTTTACTGTAGAAAACGTAACTACTTTGTCAGAGCAAGTAGGCCTGTTGTTATTTTTGGTCTGTTTACGTTTTTATTGTTATTTGCACAGCTGTGTATTTTGTTAAGCAGCAGAGGAAAACCTGTATTTGTAATCTGTTTTATCAGTCTGTTATTGTTGTTGAAAACAACTGAAGGAGCATTCTCAGAGATAGGCCTATTTTTATTTAATATAGGCTATTTGTTTTATGTCGTTTTTCATTTACATGTTGATATATTGTGCAGCTGTATATTTTCAAACAGGGAAGGAAACCCTGTCTTTGCATTTTATTTTGATCAGTCTGTGCATGTGATATCTCACATGTGGCTTTGACTTACAACTGAACATTTAGCCCACTTCATAGAAAATATGGAAAATATATATTGTGTATCGCCATTCAGCCTAAAAATACAGATACATGATTTTTGATCCATATCGCCCAGCCCTAACTGATATTATCTTTCTAATGAAAGTTTAAAAAATAAAAATAGTAGTAGTTATTTAATTTGGTTGACATTTACCAATTACATACTACATGAACTTGTGCTGCGAAAAAATAGATCTTTGTTTTCATTGCTAGACATAAAAAAAAAATTTGAATCTGTAAATTAATTGCCAAAGCATACATCACGTTTAATGACATATACATATAGTTTTGAGTGCATGTTATTAGCCTGGGAACCAGATGAATTTGCAAGCTCATGTTTTATTTGCTCTGGCAGACGCGTCTGGTCCCCCTCCCAGATTTCCAGCCTGCCTGACTTGGGCCGGGCCAATCACAACCGTTTATCTAATATGGGGGCGGGTTTGATACAATGACTGTACAGAGGAGCGCTGTTGAGGCATTTTCGTAAACAACCAAGATGGCTGCCGCTGGTTATCGCAACAGTATTACATGAACTGGACGGTATATTTTCCCTATATTTAAATATATATTTAAAAAATATTAAATAATTAATTAACAGCAGGTTCCAGACTAATTCACATTTGCGAATTGGTCTGGCAATGTCAGGCTAGCATTTTATATAATTTTCTTTAAATTAGCATTTTCATAGAAAAATACAATGACCTAAAAAAACAAGCAACTGACATAACACTTGTCTGAGGCGCATACTAAACCCCTGGCAGGTGTGAAACCAAGCCCAGAAGTGTTGGAAAACCAAATTCCCCTTTAAGGTCTCTGTGAATAAAACAGAATTACATGCACAATACAGGTTTGACATGGGAACTGTGACACAGCAGTTTTCCCATGAATACCTCTCAATTCCTCACAATCAAAGCCTAACACAGGCTGAACAGAACAGTGATTCAAAGCTACAGTCATCCTTCACAGACAATATCCCCTAGGTAGTCAGCGTATCGGAAACAGTCGCATTTAAACGTCTTAGCTTATACTGTACCGAAACGTAGACCAATATAGGCTACAGTTGCGTCAGAAGCCCTTGTAGCTCGCTGAAAAGGTACATGCAGTCCTCTTGTGTGTTTTCCTGTCCGTCTGTTTTTCTCTTTTCTTTTTCCCTGGAACCCCTTCTGTGCCCCGTGGAGACCAATCAAGATCCCGCGCTGGTTGGGTCCTTGCGCGTTCGTGCCATCATAAATCTAATGTTCCAGAGACCGGGGGCCTATACGCTGCTATCACAACAAGACCACCTTCCTGGACAGATGGAAAGAATAACACGCCACACACTGTGTAAGACAGTTAACTTATGCACTGTAAAGCAGGTAGGGTTGAGCTACAGGATCTTTGTCTCTGTGTGTGTGTGTGCATATGTGCAATAAGCCAGAAATTAGGTGGATATAGATATATTCGTGTTTTTGTGCACGCGTGTGTGTGTGTGTGCGTGAACATGCAAGAACAAGTGTGTGTACGTGCGAATGTCTTACATCCGAGAACGTGTAAGAACTCCCGTCCGCGCGTGTGTTCAGTTCTCCGGTGAGCGTGAGACTCTCCGTCCAATGGAGCGTGAGGCAGAGCCATCAATGTATCGATCACATGCCCCCGGAGACATCACGCATCATCACTGTGATTGAGCATGTTGCCACAACAATACTCAGACCACGCCCTATGATTAATGGAAATATAGGTTTACGCATGTATGCCGTTTAGACACACGTTTAGAAATGTACCCTGCAATCATAGGTCAACCAAAACAAATATTTGATTTATGTTTTTGTGGCAACATGGCATGGGTCTATGGCTCTATCTCAATACAAGGCAAACCTGTAAAGACCAGTTTTAATCAAGCTTGTGGCTCGTGAAGTCTTGCTCGCCGTACTGGATCTCACTACCTTAATCCGGTATCATGCAGGCGCCACTGGAAGGAAGTGTGGCGTTGTTTGACTGGTGTCTTTCGGGGGTGATCTGAGGGGGTATTAGAAGGGTATCAAACCTCCCTTGTTTAAATGCCCCTTAAGTGACCTGACAAGTTAGTTTGCAAGTTAAAGTAGGACAATAGCTGATCCCTACCAATTAACAGACAACGGCTATACAAGAAACTTCAATGTGGTGAGGAAGTCACAGGACAAGGCCTTCAACGCAAAATGTTTAAAACATCCCCCTTGTTGACTGTAGCCTTTAATCGTTTAGTCATCTAAGAAACTTAATGTCACTCTTGTTCAATTTAAATGAAAAAAAAATGTAATTTTAATTAAATTTGAAAGTGCCATCTGTGAATACAAGTGACTGTTTTGTCCACAACGTCTTAATCATGTGCAGGATTAGGGAATTACTCTGAGGAATTACAGAAGCAGTCAAAGACAGCTCTGACTACCACGATGCACTATGCATTAAAAGCACTGAGATGCATTTTTGTATGGGTTAAATTTGATCCTAAGACAATGTGCTACTGGAAAAGGCTTTTAGTTAAATTACCTAAACGGCAATTCTGAATATTGTAGGGTTAGAGGTCGAGAATCTCTGGCTGGAATGAAGTACAGTTGATAAAAAAAGGCTGTGACTCGGGTATGTGCATTTGAAAATAATAGTGTAAACATATCAGTACATATGCCTGCTTTTCTCCCAAAATGCAGTGTAGGGTACATGGCCTTTCCCTGTGTTAATAACAGGTAGACGAAGGGTAGATCATGTGCCAACATCAAAGTCTATATTTTTTTTATAAGCATGCCAGTCTGGTTGGAATTCAACCTTTAAGCTTTTTCTTCATAGACCACCTCTATTCTCTTTTGTTTACTGGTGGATCAAACAGTCTTTAATCTGAAGAAGGACCTCTCTTCCTCCTCGTTCACCCACAGTAGCCTAGTATTGTTAAATCCTCTATAGGCCCTACGAACATGAAGGGCGGCGTAGGAAAAGGAATCTATTCCGTGTAGAGGCTTCTCTCTCTATGGGAGGCGCGACAGGGTGCATGGCCTACTTTTACCGCCAGCTGCCTTACAGTGGGCCTCACGGCTCATCTAACAGCTAACCGCCATAACTCTGGTCCTGTACAGCACAACAAAGCAACAGCCAGGATGCCGCTTAAAGAAGAAGGAAAAAAAAAAAAAAAAAAATCCACCCCAAAAAGACAGAACTACGACTCCGTTTGATTCTTTAAGTCACTCCTGTCAATCTTTGACTGTTTATCTGACATCATCCAGAGAGTCTTGGATTTGTCGCATTTTTTTTTTAAGGTTTTGGGAGACATTTGTTTTTATGTTTGCTTATCTTGACTTTGAACGTCAACGAACATATGTGAGTTCTGTGTTGGGGTGGATTTCTACTTTGGCGCGTCATAACTCAGGTCCTGTACAGCAGATTTCTGTACAGTCCGGTAAATCACTGGACATCAAAGCTGGGAGAAGAGAGCGGGAGGAGGAACAGAATGTGCACACCAACTGGCTACTCAGGGCCCAAAGGCAGATCAAAGCCGGTGTTGGTGGAGGTCTGGTTCGGGTGCAGACAGCGGGTCACGGACAGATTAAAATGGCTCCACAGGTATTATGTTGCCAAAGCCTTCCCCAGTCCCCACAATGTCAGGTAGGCCTGATGAAATACTGTAGGGTAGGACATATGGACCAAGCCTGATAACTCGCAAAATTATGCTTTTTTTGTTTTATTGTGAGGAGAAAATGTTTATAAAGAAATCACCACTGTTTAAAAGCCGCAATGGATTAATTTGTTGTCCAGAGGACATTGAAACAAGACGCAAGATTGTTATCAAAATCTAGGGGGGTTCCAAGCCTGTTCGAGAGACACGATTGGCTCAGGGAGCATGCTGGACAGATGCACTGCTTTGATTGGTTTACATGTGCCGCACCCCTAGATATACATATCCAAGCGCGATTCACGGTCCGTGCCCAAACCACGTTCTGGATAAATAAACATCCTGGATGCACACAAAAATGCTCCTCTCTAAGAAAAACACAAACTAAACTATGCACATAGCATGGACGCTACACAGTCGCTTCCTGTCCCTGTTTCTCACACACAACCATAAACCGCCAAGTAAATGTCTATACCTGTGGTTTATAAGTTGCATAACCTGTGTTTAAAATCTTTCCAAAAGGCCGTATATCTACACATTTATGTGAGCTATATACATAAACAAAGACAGATATGCCCATTCCTTCTGCTTCTCTCTCTCTTGCCCTATAAGCTAGCCTTTCAGATTGCAGTATGGATAAACACAGGACTGGCTGCTTACTTTCATCTTCTCAAACACACATTCGACAAAACACAGCAGAGCCAACACATGTTTTAATCTGCCTCACACACACCCACTCACCGACAGGAAGAGATGCCACTAATTGAGCATGTGGTGAACCTAGCAGTGGGAATGAGTGTGTGTGGGTGTGTTACACAGGTACTGTAATGATAGGGGCAGGAGAAAGCTGAGCTGGGATAAATACAGGTGGGCAGCCTGCCGCACGTACACACACACACACACGCACACTTCTCTCTCACACTGATTCGCATACACCTGTGCGCGCGCGCGCACACACACACACACACACACACACTTCTCTCTCACACTGATTCGCATACACCTGTGCGCGCACACACACACACACACACACACACACACACAAACTCAAACATACATATAAACATGTTGGGTTAAACCGTGACTCCTGCATGGGCACTCCTGCAGGAGGAGCAGAGAGGCACGTTGAGGGTGAGGGGTTTAGGGAATAGCCCAGCTGTGCAAATAGATAATATGTTAATGAAATTAAATCACACACACACACACACACACACCCTGACTGTACAGTAAGCACATATGGACGTGGGAACATGAAAGTGACTAGGCCATCAAATAATATTCCCTTGCTCATCAGATTAACATAAAAAAAAAAAAAAAAGCACCTGCAACATTCCTGGAAAAAGAAAAAGAATTCCTTCTTATCCCCTTTTTCCAACAGAATTAGCGCGTATATGCAGGGGTTTTTTTTTTTAAACGCGGGAAAACCCGCTAAAAATAGGCGACTGACTCTTTCCCGTCGCCAGCAGACGAGTACGGCTACTCTGTTCTCTTTCCTGGTGTGTCACGTTTGACGTCACTGGAAGTGGCGGTAATCGCTTCCACTTGCATTTCGAACGCGCCACAAAAGGGGAGAAAATTAGCGCGTCTGCCCGGGTGTCGTGTTTCCATCGCCTCCGATCGGAGCCGGAGCCGATAAATACCCGTGCCTACTGCAGAGTAATTTGTCCCGGGAATGAATGCCGACTGTAACCTTCCCCGCTGAAGACAAAAGCCAGATGTTAGTGGGTGTTAGTGGGGTATTTTTTGTCCAGTGGGAATTGGGTTTTACTTACCGTCGCCTGCTCCTCTCCCACCACATGCGTGCGCGCGCACACACACATACGCACACACACACACACACACCTCACAAGAAGTGCGACTGAGTTATCGGATATATTGCAAGTCCACTTCTGAGGGTCTAAGGCGTGTGTCTGGCAAGACAAATCCTGTATTTATATTTCAGTGTTGTGGTGCAGGCACGTCTTCCTCCTGCTCCTTCTCCTCTAACTGTCCCCCGGTCCACACCGCACAGCAGCTTTGAACTTTAGACCCTGTTTTCTAGGCGAAGGATGAAAACAAATGGGCCGCCGCACTGTTGGCAGGCTGACAAGGAGAGAGAGAGACAGACAGACAGACAGACAGAGAGCGAGAGCGAGAGCGAGAGAGAAGCAGCTTGCCATTTACAGCGGTCCATGAGGCCCTAAATTCTCTCCGGGGAGGCCTTCGCAGGGAGGGGTAGAAAGAGAGGATAAGGGAGAGGCAGAGAGGGAGGGAAGGAGGTAGAGTATCCTAGCCCTGCAGTTGGACGCCGAGTCGGTTTCAGAGTAGGGAGAGAGAGAGAGAGAGAGAGAGAGAGAGAGAGAGAGACAGAGAGAGAGAGAGAGAGAGAGAGAGGGGAGAATATCCTATTAGAGGATTCAGGAAAGCCAAGAGCGAAAAAAAAAAGAGAGTCATTTAAAGGGAGACACTGGGAGAGAGGAAGAGAGAGTGAAACAAACAAGTGAAGGAGGAAGCAGGCCGAGGTGGGGAGAAGACTACCTCGGTCTAATACGTATTAAAGGACTAGTTTGGTATTTTGGGAATTTGGCTATTTTTCTTACCTACCCAGAGTCAGATGAATTTGTGAACGCCGTTTTTACGTCTCTGCCTGAAGTTTGAATAGCTTAACTTACAGTTAGCGATCAGCTTAGCTCAATTGCTGGAAGTCTATGGGATCAAGTAGCAAACGTAGGAGCAAAAATAGGAGCTGCTACTTGATCCCATACACTTCCAGCAGAGCTAAGCTAACCGTAAGCTGCCCTATTCCTTCAAACCTCAAACACGCAGACCCATAAAGATGGCATCCATGAGTTAGTCTGACTCTTCGTAAGCAGGAAAAATGGCTAAATCCCTTTAATATACTTCAGCAACAGTACATGTAAATATCTATGCAAATACGTAGAGAAGCTTAAATCTCAACTAGTTGAATCCATGGGTAAAAAAAAAAAAGTTATACAATGGCTATGTTTAGGCACTCCCCACAACTGCGAACACGCATACATATAAACCAGCCTTAACACAGCATGTAAGCGTGCAGTCCTCTTCAGGTCTAATGCATCCGATCACAAGCTGACAGCGGAGAGACGGCGAGGAGCCCTCGGGAGAGAGAGAAGCGCGATGGCTAAGCGCAGTCTCGAAGCGTCGCAGTGGCGAGGACGCCGTACAGAGGTTAAAAGACGTACGCAGCCCCCAACATCTGCAGAGCAGAGGTGGTAAGAGAAGTAAGGCCAACACATGGTTTATACAGCAAAGCACTCTGGGCAGGTTTCCAACCACAGGGGAGTTCATACAGTAAGGTACAGTACGGTTCGCCACCCTGCCCTTTACATCACGGCCTCGCCCCCCCCCCCC
>OMKK01015045.1:2093-14586 GCA_900302305.1 Polymixia japonica | reverse complement strand
GGGGGTTTACCTCGCGCGATTTTGAGTCGCTCCAGTGCTGTTGGAGTATAACTCAGAGTCGCGAGCTTTTACATTTGACTTTGAATTTCCCCCCACGTGCGCACACGTCCACGTTACCACGCAGGAGAGGATCAAGGAACATGTTTCACACGTCCATATGACCTCACTCACTGACCCCAGATCAGCATTAATACTTTTAAACACGAGCCCGTGACAGTCACAGTGAGAGTAGGACACTGTAAAAGGAAATGGTTATAAATTATTTTAATAATGTTAAAATAAAGGTTTTTAAAAAAAAAAAAAATTGCGTTTGAAAGTTTTGAGATTTTCCTAACATTTTTTTTGTTACAGTTCAGCGTTTAAATGTTTAGAAGTCACACCCCTAGCGTGTGCACACGTATGTCTGTTTGGGTGAATGGTGTGCACGTGGTGGTTTTGTTGTTCTTATACAGCCACATGCAATTAACCCTTCTTTAATTAATTAATTAATTAATTAATTAATTGAATCAATTAATCCCTCACCCGCAGGACCACTCCGACCTCCCCATCGGCGCCGCCGCCACCATGGCCCACGAGATAGGCCACAACTTCGGCATGAGCCACGACCACGACGGCTGTTGCGTTGAGGCCACAGCGGAGCAGGGAGGCTGCGTGATGGCGGCCGCCACAGGGTGAGCCTCAGGCACTTTCTGCGGGTTTCGGGGGAGACCGACGTAGACTGACGGTATCAACGCCGACGGTTTGACAGTGTCAGTGGTGATTTCATCACAACAAATCATTCGTGCATTTAGGCGGTTGTCATGTTAAATAATGAAATGCCCTGATTTGACCTTTGAGGACAGCTGTGTATACAATAGCGACATCAGCCCTTCCACAGTAAGTTGTGTTGTGTATGTGGGCTGGAACCTACTGTATGTTTGAATCATGGAGTGCACATTATCAGTAAACTCCTCTGTGTGTAAACTGGGTGTCGCATCAACATGGCCTGGAAAACAAACCCTAGATTAGATTAGATTAGATTAGATTAGATTAGATTAGATTAGATTAGTCTGTTGAAATGTAAAGCTTGTTCCAAAGAAACCAAGAAGGTGAAGAGTTTACTATAGAATCCTTACAGTATGGGTGCTAACACGCTGTACCGTGTGCCAGGCATCCATTTCCGCGGGTCTTCAGTCGCTGCAGCAAACGAGACCTGGACAGCTACTTCCAGAAGGGAGGGGGCATGTGCCTCTACAACATGCCCAACATGAAGGACCTGGTGGGGGGCAAGAGGTGTGGCAACGGCTTCGTGGAGGACGGAGAAGAGTGCGACTGCGGAGAACCCGAGGTAAGAAAAGCCTTCGGGATTAGGGATTAAGTGCCTGGTAGTTAATGTCTGAACTACCTAACGCCGTAACTAGCCGCTTTTCATGCAAATTAGGCTAACCTGCTTACCTAACAAGAACGTAAGCTAACCTGCAGGCCATACAAGCTAACCCGATGATGTTACTGAAGGAAAGTACAGTGGTTCTTATTATTTTGCTCCAGGTTTTGCTCCACTTTACACCACTTGAGCCTCATCATTTATGCACGCTACGTTCTGTTTGTTTCAGATTCGCAGTGTTGTAAATTAATTCCCTAATCATGGGACTATGTGTTTATAGCCTGTCTTCGATCCTATGTGCCATAGTAGACTTTATGATGATTGGCTATCCACATTGTCAAATCAGCGAATAGTGACCGTCGTGTTACAAAAGCTCCGCCCTATACACACATACATACATGAGGGGGTTGGACATGTAGATTTATTTGTGAGCGGACACCAGACGGCATTTATGCTCAGTTTGTGCATATTGTAACTGTATAGCTGCCTTACTGGAGTCGTAAGCCGAGGGGTGGAACAGTCAATGTCAACATACAGTACTTGGCATACGCCAGGCTAAGGTGTTTATGCTTGATAGGCCCAAAGGTTAAATGAACCCTCTTAGTTCAAGCTGCAGCACAAATTGAAAACAGAAAGAGCAAATTGGTAGCTGACAGCAGCAACGCCTCTGATGGGGTGTTTGTTATGACTCCCACTCAAACCGCTGACAGTCAAGTCAGTGAGTACAGCACAGGCTCCCGACAAGCCACCTGTTTTTACCATTGCAAATGAGACAACGAACAGAATGCCGCTTAATAGCCTTACCTCGCGATTTCCTCTGCCTGAGACAAACCTACGATACACCTCTTGTACAAACATATGGGCCTTTTTCAGCTGCGCCCGTCATAAACAGGCTAACTTTCTGCAGTTAAGGAGAATCTCAGAATCCCTCCCGGGACCAAATGTCACAGCCACCAGACAAACATTTAAAGGGAACATCTAATTCTAACTAAGTACAAGTTAACCTACCAGTTGATTCAGTGTTTTTTTTTTTGTTGTTTTTTTCCGCCCATAATCCCTCCATCCTCTCCCGGCAGCGTAATTGGCTTCGTTTTTTTTTCATATATTCTTCAACTCCCACGTCCGTTTAGAGTATATCTGTGGCTCGAAGGGCGCCATGGCAACGGCAGATGTCGTCTTCATCTGCGTACTACGACACGGGGGAGGCAAAGGCAAAGAGATGTCTCCGTGTTTGTTTTTTGGGGTTTTTTTTCCACCTTCTTCCTGCTGACACCTCTTGAAACTTCGGCACGTCAGTCAGCGCCGTCGCCCCTTTCTGCCCTGTCTGTACTGCTACCTAGCAAAGCCTGATGACTAGAGTGTGTGACGTACGTAAGGGTTGGATTTGGGTCAGGGAACGGTGGAATGGAACCGAGTGAAGAACCTATGAGTGTGTGTGTGTGTGTGTGTGTGGGTGTGTAGCCTTAGGGCGGGTCAAGCTAACTTGATTTATTTATGGTGACTTAAAGTGCTCTCCGTGTGTGTGCCTATGTGTTATATACAGGAATGTACCAACGACTGCTGTAATGCTAACAACTGCACATTGAAGGAGGACGCGCAATGTGCTCACGGTGTCTGCTGTGAGGGCTGTAAAGTAAGACACACACACACACACACACACACACACACACACACACACACACACACAGCTGCGTGGGTGGAAGCTTTCATCTCATTTGCAACTTTTTATAATATTAGTATCCACTGTATCTATTTCATTTTGAATCACGGTCTTATAGCCCCATTGTGCGATATGTTTAATGTTAACATTAAAAAAAAGAGATTGCACTACGCGACGTTCAGTAAGATATGTTCTTCACAACAACTGCAGGTCGGCCCGACTCTAAACTCCTCCCCTGTGCACCTGTAGCGCGTGAGGTTTTTGATGGACAGGGCAGTGGACCAATGGAGAGGTGCTGCAGGGGAGGAGGAGAAAAGTCCAACTTGTTTTGAACTGTAACAGCTTGTTGCTGTAATTCCCCTTCGCTATCGGTAGAATCAGAATATCACACAACGGGGCTTTAGGTTCTGAGATTGCATCTCCACATTAGTCTATATTAAGTCCACACACCGTATTTCCTGTCATCTTCCAATCACACGAGTACTTCTTACCTTCTTACACCACTTGTCTCAAAAATAAAATACAAATTCAGACATTCCATTTAGATATATCCATTTAGACATTCCAGATATAAAGCATTATGAACAAGATTGAGAAAAGAATGTCCGCAGTTTGTTCGATATGTAAACCGTATGAAATATATTGATAAAGAGATAATGAGAATATCAGTTTCCTTACATCCCCTCCTGACAGCCATTTTGTTTTTGCTATCCTGTGCCAGTTGAAGCAGGCGGGTACCATGTGTCGCGGGCCGGCGGGGGCGTGCGACCTACCGGAGTACTGCACGGGGGCTTCCCCTTACTGTCCTGCCAACGTCTACCTGCTCGACGGCTCCTCCTGTCAGTATGGACTGGCCTATTGCTATAACGGCATGTGCCTCACCCACGAGCAACAGTGCCTGCAGCTCTGGGGCTACGGTACGGAGAGGAGGGAATTACTCTCGCCGCGCAGACTATAAGACATGCACTTGTCTCAAGCTTACTCACACTGCTCGAGCGATATGCACGCCCTTTGGATCGATGTTAGCCTCTGTTTATACACTCCTACTCTAATCGCTTAGAATTACACCAGATGCACATATACATTTTTCATTTCTGTCTTTCCCCCAAACAGAACCTCATTACTAATCAGTTGTTGAGCTGAAGCGGCAGTGCTTGCCTCATCCATCTATTGACGGTGGCAGAAACACCAGCTACCCACCTTAAAACCACATTAGCATAGTTAATAACGATAACAATCTTCATCCTTGGCCCACGTTGGCACAGTTACTGATGCGTATCGGTTGCTTTTACATACAATAACACGTGCTTGATAGGGATCTACACCTTCATATCCAATTAGCGTATGTCAGTGTTGATTACCTCAAAATAAGACTGCGCTACAGTAGCTGGCAGTTGAGACGGCGCACTCGTAAAATGACTCATAAAGAGGGAGGCTAGATGAGCTCGTTCGTTTTCTTCTCAGTTGTGAAGGCGGCTATCGTGGTAAACTTTGTATAGGAACACAACAGGTTACTGACCTTGGCTATGTGTCATGTTAGTTGTTGTGCTGTTGGGATTTGTTACAGACACTACAAAAGATGCTTTTAGAGTAAAACCTTGGCTTTGACCACAAACTTAATCATGATTTGGCTTCAGATGCTGCCGTTGCGAAAGAAAATGAACCAATTTCTCGAGTGTCGTTTAGCTGAGAAATTAAAAAAAAAAAAAAAAACCGCTGAGCTACCATGGCAACGATTGCATATAGATTGACGTGATGCGTTGTGTTCACAGGCGCCCGGCCAGCCCACGATGCCTGCTTTGAAGATGTCAACGCAGCTGGGAATGCGTTTGGGAACTGTGGCAAAGACGGACAAGGCAACTACATGAAGTGTGAGAAGAGGTGAGCGGGAACCGTGCCGATATATGCAACAACAATACAACTGTTTAGTTTATTTATACAGTGCACTCTGGTTTACTGTATGCAGTAGCTCTAACAATGCAGGAATTTGTGTATTTTGATGATTGAGACAAACCTCATGTTACTTACATGATTCATTATTTTCATGTTGCTAGTTGTCATTGCTGTACATTACACTTAGTTCCTAGTTTTTCAAAGCCGCTCTCAGCAAATACACCTGCTGAGCATTTTCTCGATGTACAGTACTCCTTACACTCATATGCATACACACACGTGTGCACATACGCACACAATACACACACACACACACACACACATACATACATACAAAGCCTGGGTCCTCTGAAACACAGGCCTCTGAGACACGGTTTCCATGGCACAATGCCAGAGCTAATTAATCGAGCCAAATTAGTGTCTTAGCTATGCAAATGAGGCTCCAGATTAAGGTGGTCGATGGCTGTCTTGTACACGCATGATGTTGCTGCTGCCAAAATCCATTAGAGTCCTATAGGAATCGTTAGACTGTTTGCTGGCCACAGTGACTGAGAGAGCTGATTAGAGGATATGTTAATGCACTGCATGCTGTTAAGACATTTGAATAGTCTATGAGGCGCAAGTCACACATCCACTGTCTGTCCATCATTTTGTAATCCTCTTCTGTTTGTTTTACTGACAGGTTGGTATTTACTTATGTTTATGTGTGAGAACGTGTGTATTTTTTATGTAATTTATCCACAACATTTGCTTGTGTATATATCTCTACCCATCTGTCCCCAGTGATGCCAAGTGCGGTAAGATCCAGTGCCACAGCGCCGCGAAAAAGCCCAAGGGCACCAACGCGGTGTCCATCGACACCACCATCAAGACAGACGGCATGGAGGTGAAGTGCCGCGGCACATACGTCTACAGCACCCAGGACGGCCAGGGGGACCTTCCCGACCCGGGTCTAGTCATGACCGGAACCAAGTGTGGAGAGGGCAAGGTCGGCAAAGGGCCCGGGGCTGGAGTTGAGGCGTTTTATGCGCACACACACACTGAAATGCGCAGACAAACATGTAAAAAATGTTAAAAAGGTTATTGTTAATGCTGTCTTTGATCCAGGTCACGGCACCAAATGTAACAGGGGGAGTCTTCCCATGACTGAAACACGGTTCATGGCACCCTTGTTGAGCTTGCTTTTACTGTAATGCTGATAGTGGTGGCAGCCAACCGTCTCTGCGTTCTGTTGCGTGATGATAGTGGTTGTAGACTGACAGCTGAAGACTACTTGACTTAGATGAAGACAGGCAGACACACGCGCCATTGTCGATTCAAACTATGTATTTATTGCTTACAAAAGCACTTCGGGCCCAGTCTCAGTAAAACTATTACTCATAAAAGAAAATCGTAAATAAAGAAAATGTAATGTCTGAATGGAATCTAAAGCTAACCTTCAACCATTATTGCTCAGTGGACATATATAGCCACTCTAGATGACTATAATGAATACAAAGAATGTATTTATATAGCACTTTTTCTTTTAAAAACATACAGTTACAAAGTGCTTCACAAAAGAGAGACAAAGAAAAAGAACATATAAACAACATGCAGAGACATACTGTACATACAGAAGAACACGCAAACGAACAATAGAAAAGTATACACCGTTAAAAATACAAGCTATTATAAAAAGGCTAACCTAACTAGATGAGTTTTTAGACGTTAGATTCAGTAAATTTGATAGTGTGGCATGTAGCAGTAAGGCCTTCAGAGCCTTGTAAGTAATTAAAAGTATCTTAAAACCTATTCTATACTTCACTGTCAGCCAGCGTTGGGAGGCAAGAATGGGCGTAATATGAGACCTACGGCTAGATTCAGCTAACAATCTGGCCGCCACTTTCTGTACAGATTATTTTTGATTTGTTGGTTATTATCGTTCCAGGCGTTCCTTTCTCTGCTCTATCAGTCAGTGCTTTGCTCCAATCAACACGCATCAGCGTAGAGTCGGGTTCTGCTCTGTGGAAGACGCGTGCGCAGGTGGTTGCGTTTCCCCTCAGGCAGCTTGTCAGACTGAGGCGGGAGAAGCGAGCGAGCACATCAGTCAGAGAGCGACAGAAGGAGGGAACAGATTTTCTCACGTATTACCTGGGCTGAAGTTAAATCAAATCAATATTGGTCATTTGTCGGCGGACATACAAAGACAATTGAGTGAATTCAGTCTAATCGTTTTGATAATCTCTACATCTCTCTTCACACGTCTATCCATCGAGCTACAGTAACGTTAGTTAGATCCTCATTTTTGCAAAATGGACCAAGTCTGCCTTCATGGATTTTATTTCATATACTTTTTAATTTGTTACTTTTGGCTAGAACCACATAATTGAGAATTGCAGTTATATTTTATTTTATGTTTCTCTTATGTATGTAATATGAATCTGGGTCACATTTCTTCAAAATGTTCTTCCCGGGGGAGGAAAACCCACACCCCTCATGGTATGGGTCCAAGCCTCGTATCACCACAGCAACAAACAAAAAAAAAAAAAAGAATAGGGGAAACATGGCAACTGAGTATCATCAGCATAGCAACGGCAAGAGATACAAACATAACGATTAAACAGATAGCCCAGTGGTAACATGTATAAGGAGAACAAAACAGGCCTGAAGATTGACCCCTGAGGAACTCCACATAACAGAGGAGCAGACGAGGACATGAAATTGTTAATGGCGACATTTGCCGACCTGTTTGACAGATAGGAGGAGAAACATTCAACAGCATTCCCGGAAATGCCAACACATGCCACACATGCAGCGCACATGCCACACACACTGTACCCGCCACCAGTCTGCCAGCGAATGTTAGCTCTCTGGGTGTCTATACTGCTTTAGGTCTGAACCACATTCCACTCATTCAAATACCATTTTCGGCATTGTGTAAAGCACACTGAAAGACCGCATACCGCTGCGTGAGTAAGATATTATAAATAGCCATGAGAGAATACTGTCTGCCATCCAGTATGATGAATTTTGAGTCATCATATTGAATATGGCCTTTTCTAATGTATAAAAGCACAATAACAAAGCCTCACTGTCTGTGCTCCTCTGTTCTTAATCACACATCCCACGTTTGCCTACACAAACACTGTTTCAACCATTTCCGGTCCATCAACAACAACAATAACAATAACAGCAAGCATTAATACCTATACAGTATTGATAATAATACTAATATTAATACTAACACTATAGCTAATATAATACTAGTGCTAATGCTAATATTCATATATACATGTATATATTACGCCATATATACAGCACTTTAAAAAGAAAAACCCTTTACAAAAAATATTTCTGTAGCATAAAGGTAGCATCAATAAAACAAGGAGCATAAGAGCAGCACTAAATAAATTAAACTATTTGGATGAAAGTGAAAAAAAAAATACACATGAATCAGATAAGAGTAAGTCTATTAAAATAGTGATTTTAGAAATGATTTAGAAGAGGATACTATGATGTTGCCTAAGCTCCTCAGGCGGCTTGTTCCAAAGCCTAAGAGTGCTGGCAAAGGGGCTGATCCAATCTGTGTGTGTGCGTGCATGTGTGTGTGTGTGTGTGTGTGTGTGTGTGTCTTCTTGCGTGCGTGCACGTGTGTGGAGTGTGTAATCCGTTATGCAGTGTGTGATTGTTCTGTTTGTGTTACCACAGGTGTGCAGAGACCGGCGATGCCAAAACGCCTCTTTTACCGAGCTGGAGACTTGCATCGCACGCTGTCAGGGCAACGGGGTAGGCGCACAACAAACACACTCGTATATCAAAGGACACGTTCGAGCACCGCTCACGCACGCGCGCACGCGCACACACACACACACACACACACAGAGACACACACACAGAAACGCACACGGTAACCCAAGCTGCAGACCCAACCCAGTTTGCTATTGGGCACGGCTCCCTAATCTTATTGCCACCCCGTGTCCTTGGGCCTTGAAGGTAAAGCTTCTCGCCGCTGTCACCTAGTCTCTTGTAAAAGCCAGGAAAAATAGATGGCTGGAATACAACAGCAACTGAAGTGATGGGCTATTTATTGGAGTAGTACAAGCTAGCCCAGGGCAGATAAGGCAGAATCCTATATAGTTTATGAGCCAATAACTGGGTTCAGGTGCAGAGCATTTGGGGCTTCAACACCTGTTACTATGAGAGTGGACTGGGATCTAGATTGGGGGTTATCCATCAGTGAGTTTTGAATTGACCTCTAGAATATGTGTTTTGGTGTATTGATACGGTGTTGATTCTCTCATTCTCTTATCTCCCATCCAGACTCTCTGAAGGTGTTTGTTTTATATCAGGGAATCCTGGCAGTAGACTCACGTCACATAATTTGGAATTATGTGCCAACTTGAAAGATAAAGGTTCATGACTCGGGATTTTAACCAGTTACCAAACTTAATAACACTCTTCACATCCTGTGGAAATAAAGGACCACAATTCTCGCAAATATTTTTGTCACAAATTAAAACCGTTGGCCTCGATCAGAGCTCGACATATACTGTATACTCTATACTACGAGTGCATATGAGCGATGGAAAGAGACGAAGAGGAGAAACAACACGGACGCATATTATTTGAAGCCCTACAGCCGCGGGAGATACTGAGATACTTACCACGCTTAGGCCGAGCGCGGACGCAAAACAAAGCAACCTTTTTAACGTGTGATCTTCGTGATCTCAAACTCACAATGAAACACACCACACCGCCGCAATCTGAGAACACCAAGCGTGGCCTTTTGTTTTTTGTTTTTTAGTAGAAAGGCTACCGCAATAAATAAAGCATTTCATTTCTCAAAAAAAAGTTGAATACAAGTTGAATACAATATGCTAGTTAGCCCAATATCCTCTCGGCCCTCCTATCATCCATACGGAGGAGAACGCCTTAAATTGCTTTGTTGTTTGTTGTGACCCTGAGCATTTAAAGCGTACCCGCCCCAGACTTTAATTTCATACCTCAGATGCCTTTTAAGCTGCCCTGTAGGTCAATCATCTCTGCCCCCCCCCTCCTATCTGCGCTGACTGCAAGGGACGGCTTTCCATTAGCCTGGCATTTTCATTTGATTAGGATTTAAAATATCATGAGCTGCGAGACAAATAACAGACACACGCTCTCCTTGTTTTTAATCCCCCGTCTACCGGTCTGTTCCTCTCATTACTTTTGTTATTCTTCGCTTTTTGTCCATCTTTTGTTCGCTCCCTGGCTTCTGTAAAGTCAGACGAATAATGGAAATGGCTTTGAGTAGGGATTAAGCTGAAAACGACTGATTCCCTTCGTCTGAGGTTCTCTCCCTTTTTTTTTTTTTTCTTAATTTGTGTTTTATTCACATTGATCCTCGGGTTTTCCGGGGCCGTGCTGTGAACGTACGCGTAAACAAACGGGAATAGCGAACGAGGACGCGACGACTGAGACGTTACGTTGCGCCCTTTGAAACTTTGCGCTAGAGATTTACATTCGAGAGCGAGGGCGACGCTCTTGTCTTTGTTCGCCGTGTCCTGTCTAGCGCAGTAGATTATTTTTAGAGCAAGTATACGTACGTTGAAGATGAAGGTCCTGGGTCGGGTCGTCGATGAGTAGATTTAGACCTGACGAAGATCCAACTTGGATTCAGTCTATTAGATTCAGTGTTAATATTTGCAGCTATTTTAGATGGAATAAGTCTTGGACTTAGTCTTTAGATGAAAAACCCGTCAACCAGAGCAGGATAGTGTAGTCGGCGTCCAAACGACAAGGACGCGCTCCAAGATGCGCGCAGTCACGTGATTGGATACAAAAAGACGTAACGGCCGTCGGTTTCATCGCGTCATTTGCGACTTTTCGTCTCATCTTTATTCGGCAACGAAAATAGGCGGTTTTACACCGGCGACGGTAAAAGACATTTAGTCACAGTTTTCATTTTCAAACATCCACTTTCGCCTTCGTCATGGAAACAAGGTCGTTGGCGCATATTTTGCGTCAGAATTTTTGTTAACAAAACGAACACTGTTACGATTGAAGTTCCTTGTGTGTGGGCTCAACTCAACTCGTCTAGCGGATTTAATAGAAACGCCTTAACCCTGTGAGGCCCGCAGTCAGAAATCAGCACAAATCATTACAAAAAGACGTTTCAAACACTTTGTTGAACAGGGATTTCCGCATGGCTTTCATAACTTAAATATGGAAAGAATTGTTCTACATCCGACACTAACTTAACCTCGGATTTCTCTAAAACAAGGTTACAAAGTGTTAAGTGATGTATGTGGTCCTTAGAGGGTTCAAAACGGCCCCCAAGAAATCATGAGTAAACCAGCGGCAGCCGGTGAAAAATGTATCCGAAATAATTATATTTTTCCCCCGACGCAAGCGCAGGTGGAGGGGCACCCTGGCGCCGCCGGAACAAACAGTCACAAGGAAACCGCACAAGGTCGCAAACGTTCGCCAGGACATATACAATTTTTAATACACGGCCTTCGTACTGTAGGTTGCGCTCTCAAGCTCAGCTAAACTCAAAAAGAAACAAATCTGAAAAGAGCGAGAACTTTAAGTACAGCAAACAACTCTGCACCCTTCATGTGAGCCATTATAGAGTAAATAGGCATGTTAATCACTGATACGATAATTACATATTGGTGTAATTAGAGCGCGGCAGCATTTTCTCCTTCATTTAGGAGAGGGAAATCACGCAAGATGTCTGGAGATAATAATCAGCTATAAAATGTTAATCTCGAGGAAAAAACCCCAAAACGTTTTTAAGTATAAGACGCGTCCATTAAAAACTCCAGAGCTCATTGATTGGCAAATGAGCCCCAAAAAAAAACGATTTTTCTTTCGCTTTAGGTCACGGACTCTTAACTTAGTACCAAGTTAGATGAGTTTGTTGTAAGGAAGCCGGATCGTATGGTTTGTTTGGGTGAAATGTCTCCCAAGTCACGTTTGAGTGTTAATATTGCTCCGCAGACACGTAAGGTCCTTTTGTCTGTCTGTAGTAAACAAGCAATTAGCGCTTCTAATCTGTCTGGCATATCTCCAGACACGCACACAAGGTTATTCTGAGGCTGAGCAGAAAATTATATTCAGAAATGTCCTCATTGTGTGTGTGTGTGTGTGTGTGTGTGTGTGTGTGTGTGTGTTCTTCACAGGTGTGCAACAGCAACGGGAACTGCCACTGTAGCCGGGGTTGGGCTCCGCCCTTCTGTGAGAAGCCAGGGCTTGGTGGTAGTGTGGATAGTGGGCCGATTCAGTATGACAGTGAGTTCACCTTGACACACACACACACACACACACACACACGAAGTACTCAACTTTTCTTTCTCGCGCCTGCACTTGCTCACGCTGTATCCACACACACACACACATGCAAACGTACACATATAAAATCACATGAACTCGCATATAAACTCAGTGACGTACGTGTTAAACCTCTTAATCCTTTCTACACACCCACACATTCTCTCTCTCTCTCTCTCACACACACACACACACACCACACACACATACACACACACACACACACACACACACACACACACTTTTGATTTCTTTGCTATTTTAGATTTGTTTATTGTCTGTTC
>OMKK01015031.1:1905-14714 GCA_900302305.1 Polymixia japonica | reverse complement strand
ACGAGGTGTCGTCCTTTTCCCCCTGCACCTGCTCCAAGGAGGCGCCCTCGGAGACCAGCAGCTGCAGCTCGTCCACCCACTCCGAGGAGTCCTACGCGAGCCGCCTGCCCCCTCCCTCCCCCATCTTCTCCTCGGGCCTGTGCAATGGCCACGCCCTGCCCATCCCCCTCCACCACCAGCCTCCCGGCAAGTCCCGTCAGGAGAAGCGCTCAGTGAAGCGGCGGAAGTCGCGGCAGGCAGAGCTGCAGTTCCCCTCCTTGCCAGAGGGAGGCGTCGGTTCTCTGCCCAGCCTGCAGCAGCTGATGAAGGGAAACAAGGAGATCAGTGTCGGGACCATAGGAGTGACAGCTGTCACTGGACACATCTGATTACACACATGACCACGTCGTGCAAACACACACACACACCTGCGTGTTCACTCTTTTTGCTCAGTTCAGAGTCACTTGCACACCACCTATTGACTCACACCCATACACAGACTATGGTAGCAGACTCCGTGGACGCATTTAAGAGACGAGGTCTGTGCTGCAACTCAAAGAACCACATTTCCCACGAGCACCCAGGTGCAACATGAAACTGAAGTGGCCATGGCAACAGTAGCTCAGCATCATCCACTCCTCCTTGAGGAACTTTATACACACCCCTATCAGAGACCTGTTTATGGTCATGTGCCTTTTTATGTGTTCTAGAGCTTTTAGTGATGAAACCATGAAATTCAAAGAAATGTTTAGTTTTTTTGCAAGAGAGACACTATGGTGGGGGTGAAGCATTAATAGTCAAATCCATTCAAGTGTGGATGAGCTGTTCTCTACTGGACAAGCACATTGTTCCATCAGATTTGAGCACCAGTGGCTCATATCCCAGTGAGGAGAATGTGAAGCTGGGCTCCCCTGTAGTTCCCTGCTTCTTCAGGGCCTCAGAAACGTATGAAGCTGCTCCTCTGGATGAAATGTGTCATCTTGACAGAACTGCGGAGCACGACAAAACTACTTCTCTTCTCCCACTCATTTCCTTCTCTCCTCCATTTCCATCGTTTGATTCATTCTGTCTTTTGTTCCAACCTAACACAGCTGTAGTTGTTGTTTGTATGGGGCCAGAGTGTTAACCTCTCATACATCAGACCCACTTTCTCTCTGGGTCAGCCAGTCTACTCCAAGCCAACCAGCAGAGCTGAATGAAGAAACACATTCGGCGATGAATGAACAGAGTCTGACTGTATTTGTCTGTCCAGTTTAGTGTCTCACTTTAGCCCACGTTACAAATACAATACAAACAGTCTCTAGTTTACTATCAAGTACTTGCCTTATTTAGGCAGTTTGGGCTGTGCCCAAAAACCTTGCACTTCTTCACACATACATAAACACAACACAACACACACACACGGACACCTATAGAAGAGATTTTGTACTGTAAAGATAGACATTATAACTGTGAGGCCGGTTAAACTACGTTTAACAGACTTGAGTCCAGCCATACCTTTCCTCTTATTATTTTCATCCATAAATGAACCAAGTCGGTTCAAACAAGGTGATTGTTGTCTGTGCGGTTAGATTATATTTTAGCACACAACCAATACGGATGGAAATGTTTGCCTTTTGAAGGGCATTGGGTGAATGTTTACACATTTTGTCACACACATCCCTGAGACCCTGCAGGGGACACTGAGAGGCCAGTTTTATTTAACTATTTATTTATTTAAATCCTCCACAGAGTTCTCCTGCAGGTTTGCTGTCTAGTACAGGCCCTGGCCTCCCAGTTTCCCGGTCCTGCTGTGTCTCAGGAATGTATCCATACACGCCTGTTACATAGAAAATACTGCAATAATGTACACTCGATGGTACTGCCACATGGACATAAATACACTAGTTCATGCATTTCTGTTACTTGAGCTTTTATAATTGTTTGCTGAAAAATGGCTGGATAGCGTAGTCTCTTAAACTATGATATACTTACCTCCGTAGTACGTTTGCCTCCACCAGACATTTCGTACATGTGTTGTAAAGGTGTCACGTGTCCTACAACAGCTTATGTATCCTCCAAAAGACTAGAATGCTTATTACTGACCACACCTCAGAGGCTTATGAGGACGGTGAGACTGCTACTTTTGTTGCTATTAGAACTGTTGAAGTAATGGAAAAAGAAGAATGGGTCTAAGTCAGGTTTGGTTTTGTATTATCATCCTGTCGACTGCTCGTTTCTGTACCTCTGTCGGATGTCTGACTTTACCTCATCCTCTTGCTACAGTCAGAGGGTGAAAACACGATTGACCCGAGATGACAAGATTTTTAATACTATTTCCAACTATGAGACATTTCAGATGCGAAATGGGTATTCCAAGTTTTTAATAACTTAAAGAGAAAATTGAGCACCTGTTTTAGTTTAGTTTTTGTGTTTTCTGACTGGCGTCATGTTCGGTTGGGCTTGGTGACTGTTGTAGACTGAGGTACTGAGAGATGGTCTTTTCTGCATTTTGAAACAATACACTCCCATTAAGAACTAACTGACCTCTAAAGACCAGCCTCCACGGTCCCACTTTCTCTTCTCTTGTCTTCTTCCCTGCATATTCATGTCCACCACAGTCACCTCCGACCCCCATTGCGTGCATTTCTTTGTGGCTGTGGAGAGACCCGTTTTTATACAACTGTTTTTATTAACCACTCTCGTTCCTGTCAGGAGATTGAAATTCTTTATCGGACCACACACACGCGCTTGGCTCTCCTGACTAGCTGTTTATCGATGTATCTTCACTTTCACTCACACTTTCTTACTCACACGGTCTTTTATTCGCCCGTCATGTTGTCCACTGACTGTATGTGTTTGCCCCACCAAGGTATGTGAAGGTTGTGATGAATTCTGAGAAGTGCGACATGAATTGATCTTCTTGAATAAAGGGAACTTACTGAGGATGGGTATGGATCGGAACACTATTTTAATGTGATTCTCTGTTTCGCGCACCCAGCAAATCATGACCTTTTTTTTTTTTTTTTACCTTTTTGAAATGTGTATGAACTTGTGTATGTGAGTGTGTTAATCTGTATGCATGCGAGTGCGTTCCTTCGTTGCTCTTGTTTGTGTGCGTTGTGGGAGAAAGACTACTTTGAATTGACTTATCCCATAACACGGTGAATAGAGAGATTACCCTTGGTGAGGAATCCTAGGAGCTCAGTGTGTACCTTGTATAACTCCTCATGCCTTTTTTTTCTGTTTTTCTATTCCTTGTATGTCAAGTGCTATCTTTCCAAGCTTCCTTTTCTGTCCCTCTCTCTCTATTTCTCTCTCTATCTCTATCTCTCTCTCTCTCTCTCTCCGATTACGCTGAGGAAGAGCGGCACAGTATTTTTGAGCAGGAGTGAGTGTAACTACAAAATCTGTAGTGCCATTAGAAACTGTGAATTTCTAAATAAAACATTTTTTGTTGTATTTCACTTGGTCATCTGTTTTTATTCTGTCTGCATATCTAACCATAGTGTGAAAATTATGTCAATGTATTAGGTCAGCTATGCTCTCAAATCCTATCTAGTCAATCAAGGGAAAAAGCATGTCCTAACCAAATTTAGAAGTCAGGTATTTTGTCATGTGGGAAGGCGGCATGGTGGTGTAACAAATAGGCAAACCACCCTTCAACACAGGTTCAAGCACTTGTGTCAACAAGCATCTACCTAGTGTCCTTGAGCCAAGACACTGAATCCCTATCAACTCCAGGGGTCCTATATTGGGGCTAGTAAAATGTCTTATTATGATGGAACAGCAGGTATTGTGGGGCTATGGCTGTTGCCCAAGAAAGAGACATCAGACATCTTCTCAGATATTAACCTATTCCTTACTAAGTGCTTTAGAGCAGCTGCGACCTGCAGCTTTAAGGAAAGAAAATGATAGTTTGAACATTGGCCAGGATAGATGCTGTTTTATACACAGCTTTAAAAGTCATCTTGACTTGGTAAAAACAGTTTAGCCCATGTTGAACTCTTTCTTGTTGCTGCTTTGGGTCCAGATAGAGCAGATTCAGTCAGCATCCAGAAATTAAGATCATCACTAAACATTAAACTTTTAATACTACTTCCCAAAATGACTTAAAACCAAGATGGATGAGCACTGCTCTGTCCTTGCTGTTGTGTCCTTGCCTGAAAAGCAGCTAGTGCAACAAAAACATGACAATGGGTCCATCTTTTGACAGTATTGGGAATTTTCTGAATTGTACTTTATGTCGCAGCACATCCCACCACACGGTGTCGCTGTAAGGAGAATTGTACCGTGTTTTCATCCGGCGGACTCTTGTCTTCCGTTGTTTACGTTTCATTGTAACGAACATGGCGGACGAAATTGATGTAGATATCGAGGGAGACGAATTTGATACCAATGTCGGGTATGAATGTTTATTTCCTTTGTTGAATTCGTATGTATGGTGTCTTTTGGTCTCATTTGGTCGTTGCTGGTGCAACGGAGTCCAGGGCAGCCGCTGTTCCGTAATGAAGGCCAGCTTGCTTGAATGTTAGAAAATCGCTGTCTTCCACCTTTAGCCTATTGATATAATGTGGTCTGTGTGTCGGGTTGAAGATGCGAGGAGGTTAAAGAACATGTCAACATTCGGGTCTTCTCTAAATTCCAGTAACCTGGGTGGAGACGCGCTACTCCAGGACGAGTTCCTGCAGTCTGCATGGAAGACCAGCACTGGGATATTGGTAAGGGACGTCGACATAAAAAAATGTACCTGACAGTATACAGTGGAATTATTTATGGGCGCGTCTTCTTCACTTATTCACTTCACTTTTTATTTTTATTTTATTCACCTCTTCCTCTGCTGCAGCCATGGGAGCTCGACAGCTCCATCAGCGCAGAGAACAGAGAGGTGATCGAGAACATGCTGTTGGAGGAACAGTATCCTTCCACTGACCACTAAATGAATCACAGCCCTTATTACAACTTTGAACATAGTCTGGAGATATATTTTTCTATATGTAGGAACATTTTGGGTAACACTGTTATGGCTTCTATTATAACAGTTGTTGGTCCTAAACTGTACTCTTAGATATTATCTGACTGGCAGAGAGATTCCTCAAAATGTGTGGTGCAGTGAGTCGAACCCTAAGCCCAAAATGAAAAGGTATGTCTCTACAATGCCTCTCCTTCTCTCTCTGTTGGCATTCATTTTTGACTCACACACCCCTGTTTATCTGTTGCACAGGTATCCAGCCAAGCCATCTGCCTCAGGCTCCTCCTCTCGTTGGTCCCAACAGGAAAAAGAGCTGTTTGAAGAAGGACTGGTAAGCTTATCTCCATTCCTGCTAACCTGACATGTGCATGACAGCCTTACTAGAATGTCTAGATTACTAAGTAACTAAGGTGTCTGCTTTTGCAGGCTCAGTTTGGTCGAAGGTGGACCAAGATTGCCAAGTTGGTGGGCAGCCGTTCAGTTCTTCAGGTCAAGAGCTATGCCAGACAGTATTTCAAACACAAGGTGAGGTTTGCCTAAACTAATTCTAAGCTACCTGTGTAATACTGAAAGCTGGATAACATACAATTTTAGAATTGTTGAACCCATCTGCTCACATAAAGCTGGTTCCTGTTGTTCTTTGCAAGTGTTTTCAACACATTTAAACTCATGTGCTGTCCCCATTTTTAATGTCTTCCACTATAAGAATCGATCCCTCAGGAAGGTTTTATGAATTAAGAAGCAGAATGAAGTCTTACTCATTGTCTTTATTCCCACAGGCTAAATTAGAGCCCATAGCTGCAGCACCCCCATCAGGCCCAGTGGTGCAGGTACAAGCTCAGTCCAGCTCCAGCTCAAGCCACACGTCTGCTCTGGCCAACGCAGTGCGTATAGAGAAGCTTTCTGATGATGAAGACGAGGAGGTGGACATCACTGATGACTTGAGTGATGAAGACAAGCTAGGAGATAAACCACAGGCTGAGTTCAAAACTGAATTTTGTAAATCAGGACAACTTGCTGGGACAGACTCCCAGACAGATAACCCCAGCCAAGCGGAGAACACAGACGCAGAGCCAATCCACAAAGAGACTGGTCTGGCTGTGGCAACAAGAAATCACAACAAGGACGATCCTAGCCAGAGCACTTCATCTCTACTCAGTCTTCCACCCGTGTCCCCCTTCCCTTGCCCAGAAGAGCCTGGCACGACTGGGCTGGATAAGGAGGGCAGAGAGGTGAACTCATTCATTCTAAAGGGCCCTCAGGCAGGACAAGGGACTGAGTCAAAGAAGATGACTGATCAGCACCACATACCTCAGAGCCAGAACTCCCAGTCATCGAATTCAGAGGACGGATTTAGACTAGAAGAGGCCTGCAGTGATAGTTTAGGTAACCCACAACTGATGTGTATATGTAAAGCTACCTAATCAAACTACCTAATGACTCTCCCTGCTTTTCTCTGCCTAACTTACACAGTGGTAGTAAAGACAATTTTTTTTTTCTAGATACTTTTCATAACAAGGCCAACCAGAGCCCAAGTTATAGACCAGATGGAGATCAGGAGGAGGAGGAGGAGGAGGAGGAAGAGGAAGAGGAGGAGGAGGAGCTCAAGGCTCCTGAACAGGAAATGGAGATGGACAGGGATGTCATCACTGAGGAGGAGAAACAAGCTATCCCAGAGTTCTTTGAGGGACGACCGTCTAAGACCCCTGAGAGATATCTGAAGATAAGAAACTACATCCTGGACCAATGGTAGCCATTAATACTCAGACACTTCTCAGACAATACTCACTTCTAAATTACTCAACTCCTCCCAAAAGCAATAATAACGTGTGTGTGTTGCTTGTTCATCAGGTTGAAGAGCAAGCCAAAGTACCTGAACAAGACGTCAGTGCGCCCCGGCCTGAAGAACTGTGGAGATGTCAACTGCATCGGCAGAGTACACACCTACCTGGAACTCATAGGAGCGATCAACTTCAACTGTGGTAACCCTGCTGAGCCTCTGACAGCATGTCTTCCTTTATACCGTAGTCTTTGTATCTTTCCACCTTGTTGACTTTGACATTTTCGAATTCTGCCTCTCTCCCTGAGTAGAGCAGGCAGTGTATAATCGCCCCAAGGTGATGGACCGCTCCAAGCATAAAGATGGTAAAGACGCCCTGGAGGCTTACCAGCTAGCCCAGAGATTACAGAGCATGGTAGGTATCCAACGACCGGTAAAACATGACCTCTAACCCCCTATCATCTAGCCTATTAGCATGCTGGACCTGGATATAACTGCTGATTGGTTGTGTGTTGTAGCGAACCAGGAAGCGTCGCGTGCGGGACATCTGGGGAAACTGGTGTGATGCCAAGGACTTGGAGGGACAGACATATGAGGTCTGTAAACACTCAGACACACACACACACACACACATTACACATATGCATCAGGGTATTGATTGCTGGGCCATGTGAATTGTTGTGTTTACTGGTTATGTTTTGTGGTATGTCTGTCAGCATCTGAGTGCAGAGGAGCTGGCCCTCCGGAGAGAGGAGATGAAGAGGCAGTCTAAACCCTGCAAGCTTTCTAGGCATAAAGGGTGAGTCCAATAAAAAGATGTAAGCAGCATATAGTAAAGAAAGTCCTATAGATTAAGGCCAACACTATAAACTTGATTTGAATCTGTTTTGGAAGATGAAGTTGTAATAATGTGTATTTGTAAACTTAATATTCTTTCCTTATTCTGACAGTCTTACTTATCCTCACTGCTCCTTCTAGATCTTTTGATCCATTCCAGTTGATTGCATGCAGGTCTTTTGGAGAGGATGTAAAGGTCAGCTGCCATTTATCTTATCAGTCAATTATCAGTGAAGTAATCATCATTAGGGATGGGGATTCTTCAAGTTTTTATTTTGTACTTCAAAAACATGCAAGCCCTGTTCCACATAGGTGATGGATCACAAATCAAGTCATTTTCCCATTAACTTGAATACATATAAAAATCTATCTATCATATAAAGATCAATTGTGTAAACGTTCCCATCTTTAGTCATCATAGGTAGTAAGCTTCACAGTAACAGCTCCTCTTCTCTCCTCTCTCTAGGAGCCGTTTCAGGTTATAGTGTGTTCAGAGGCGCTCCTCATCATGGACATGGTATATTCTGTTCACTCACAACCACACCTATGTATTCTACTCATGGTGTCACAGTAACATGCCAAGATGGGTTCCTAGGCTTGATGCAGGTTGTTTTAGTGTCTGTTTTCTTTGACGAGGGACGTCCTAGTTTTTCTTTTGAGTGAGCTGGACTTACAATTTTGTCAAGAGGATACTTTAGGTTGGAACAGGTTCCTGTGCTTCAGCTGTAGGACGTCTTGGTTCTTCTACTGTTCCTAAACTGATGAAGTGTGTCTGGGTCCTCAGCATGCCCATGTATCCAGGGGTGAAGTCATCGGTCTGTTGGGAGGCACTTTCAATGAGACGGACAAAGTATTGAAGGTAGGACCAGCTGTCAACAACAATATGGATGTTTATTCAATATGGACTTTATTCATGTAATGATAATCAAGTGATTATTCATTTTATTTTTGTGTGTAGATCCGTGCAGCAGAGCCCTGTAACAGTGTGAGTACAGGTTTGCAGTGTGAGATGGACCCGGTGTCTCAGACCCAGGCCTGTGAGATGCTGTCAGCCCTGGGCTTCAGTGTGGTGGGCTGGTACCACTCACACCCAACCTTCCACCCCAACCCTTCTCTACGCGACATACACACACAGGACCAGTTCCAGGTAAAATCGCTGCAGTCGCTGCAATTGCGCATCTCTGTCTGACTGTGTGTGTGTGTGTGTGTGTGTGTGTGTGTGTGTCCACACTTACACCTAGTTGGCTTCCAGGAAAAAGGTTCTGTTTAAATTGTGCTAGTTAGACATCCTGAGGCTTTCTTTGGTGTGTGAACTGAGCCTCATTCCTCCTGACTGTTTGGCATCAATTATTCATTTCTCATTAGTAGCTGGTGTGCTTTGATATAACATCGCTGGCTTAGCAGGTTGAGGAGGGAGATTGCACTCTTTGATGTTAAATTGTTTGGTGTCCCTGGCTAGCAAAAACATTTTAGCCTCTTAACTGCATTTTACATGAAAAGGATGTTCACAGGGGTGAAAGTGCGTGTGTTCTGAGTGTCTGTCCTGTCTGTTCCAGAGTTATTTCTCACGTGGCGGAGCTGCCTTCATTGGGATGATAGTGAGCCCATACGACCCAGCTAACCCCTCCCCACATTCCCAGACCACCTGCCTGTTGGTGAGAGAGAACCAGGAACCCTCAGGACCACAGAGTACGTCTAACACAAACATACGCACACACACACAATGTTGGACATCAAATGTGAGGTCAGTGAATACTTAATGCCACAGTTGGTCCCATAGTTAAGACTGTGTCTCTCTCTTCTTCCCAGAACTGCCCTACAGATTTGACTTCCTGTCCTCCCAAGATATTCCAGATTGGGATCAGTTGATGAGGAGAGCCCAGTGGATCATCAGCAAATACTCCCAAACACCTGGGTGAGTAAGAGACAAGACTGTTGTGGACATTCTGGCATACATGCCCTATGGTTAATCTGGAACTCTGGAACTGAAATATATAACATTTTCTACCCACTAGAGGGTACTTGTGTTCGCTTTGTTCAATTAAAAACATGGAAATGACCCTCCTCTCCACCTCCCCTGTTCGGCTAGATGTTTGGAGCAACGTTGTATATATGGATAACACAACAGGTTATGTCGGGTCGTCAACATTTTTTAAAATGAGAAATAAATAGGTAAAAAAGCTTTTAGAAAAGCAATACTTTTAATCAGCATATTTATATGATCTCTGCAGGTGTCTTATTTTTATTTAATTGTTTCATTAAGTAGAGAAACTGCATATATGACCTTTAAGACTTCTGTCTGCTAAAAACGTTCTCTACTCTGGTCAGGAGCGTACAGATGGACAGGTTTTTCCGGCGAGACTCCCATCTTACCTGCTTAGAGAAGGTCAGTCTCAGTCTGTCTACTGTCCTCACCGCCAGTGGTTCATGGTTTCACTGTTGCAGCTTTGCTTCCACTCTTTTATTGTCTTGATACCCATTCCACCTAAACGTCTCTACATCATCTCCCTCTAGATGCTGTCATCTTTGGCCAGGTACCTGGAGCCCCTGCCAGATGACGAGGGAGACCCGTTCCTCACCCAGATCCAGAGTCTCTTTCAATCTGACTTTATTGCCAAGCAACCAGCTGACCAGGAGGAGAGAGAAGCTTTAGATATCTCATCCAGGCCAATTGACTTGGATGACTTTCCTTGTGATGAGCCAGTCAGCAGGGAGAAAACCCAGGGAGGCTCTGATAGAGGGTCTGGCATGGCTCTAGACTGGGACACAGAGCCCACCACACAGACAACAAACTCAGAGACAGACAGCAGTCCAGTATTACATCTAGGCTCTGTGTTGTTGACTGGACATGACTATTTACTGTGATTCCACTTGGACACTATCTAGTTTTACTTATCTGTATTATTTTACCAAGTACAAAAAATACAAATACTATGTTTTTGTAGCATTATAACTGCATGTAGTTATTTTTACAAGAGCAACTTATATATTTATTTTAGCTGCAGATTGTGAACAAAACTTTTGAGCTCACATGATAAAAGTATTTCACCTCAACACCAGATATGATTGACCATATAGAAAATAGTGAATTTAAGTGTGTGTGTGTGTGCCTGTGTGCGCACGCAAAAGTAAGTACTCAATTTTCAGTTCACCCTGTTCCTAGTTGCTATGAAGCACAGAAATAAAAACCTGTTTTGACATGTTGTGGTCTACCATCTTTGTCTTTATTATGTGTTGTAGTTAGATATCCGTATTTGTTGTGTTGCCCTGCTTCTTTCATTATTTTCCAATATATCTCAAGTGTTTGTCTTGTTTATCTTCCCATACAGTGATTTATTTTTCCATTTAGTCATTTTCATTCAGGTCACCTATACCACTGCACAACATTTCGATATAGTAACAGCATTTGACGACAATGTTGTCGGAACTCTAGCCACTGGGGTTGTTTCTAGGGGGACTTATATTTTGTGGACACGCTTACCGTCTGCTGAGAACTTGGCAATAACAACTAAAGTTCCGCTTGTGTATTGTGGGTGGAGGTTACGGATTTGTGTCACAAGATTCAATTTTCAACACGACATTAAATCACTTTAAAACAAGATCGGTAAAGCATTTTTTTACGCCTGTTGCAAACAAACATCATAGCGAGTGATGGTTACAAGGAGCTGGCGCCTACTGGCAGCAATGACATGACATTGAAATTGTATTGTTTTCCGATTGTGATCTTAGTATCGCTAATGAAATAACTATAGCTTAGAATAATTTCACATATTAAGATGAAGTATTTCAGTGTCCGAAACGTTAAAGATTGATCATATGGCGCATTTATCAACAAACGAATCGCACCTGCTGTCCAAGTCAGAGCTTACTAACCATTGAGGAGGCAGGTGGATTTCACTGTCATTGTCAGGTTACCAGCAAGGACCATGTCATTGCTTTGTGTTCGTCTCGTCAGGAGCCTTCCTGTCTCCTTTTCTGCACAAGTGACGCGAAGCTTCCAGGTCTACAAACAAGCAGGGCATGTTGCAAAGAAGAGGCAATACGTGTCATCGATAGAACTTTCAAAGAGCAACCGTCAAAGAAATACGAACACTTTTCAACTTCATTACAAAACCACTCCATGTGGGAGGCGTCTGTACTCTTATGAAAATGCAAGGACAGTGTATTTCCCATTGAAGAGCCCCAAACCCATTTTACCATTTCATTATGCTCCCGTCCTAACACAGTGTGGGTACCAGTTCCACACCTCGGGTCCACTGAGGGCCCTGCCTGCACCTCTCATATGGTTGGTGCTCAAACCACTGCAAAAGCTCATGGCTATAATACTTGGAAGGTAGGACACATACACCTATCACAGGCTTAAATAATGTTAGTAAGTTGAGGTAACAATACATTCACACATCTACAATTAGTTTTAATCCTGACTTTTCCACCTAAACGTTGACCCATATATCTGTGTTTTTCTATTTACTGAATGAGGCAAAAGGAACTTCACAAACAGCCTTTATGCTTCATGCTTCATGCTGCTGGATGAATGGTGATGTAGAGATTTTTTTGCCCTGCATCTGTGTTTAGGAGTATCAGGAAGTGGTGGGTGGCGCTACCGCCCAACCGACAGCAGCTTCTGCGTGACACGGCCTGGCGGCTCCGTTGGCGGCTGATAGCGGCTGCCACTGTTGCTATGGTGATGATGGCCCTCTTCTTCCTGACCCACCTGGACGAATCACCATTGACAGGACGAACGCGCCTCCTGGTGTTCAGCAGAGAGAACTACATGGAGCTGGCAGCCCTGACTGCAAAGGAGGTAAGAGGGGATGAGGGAGGGGGAGGAGAAGAGAAGGAGGGGGAGCCTATGTTCCACATCTATAGGATTGCAAGTTATCTTTTGGACACACAATCTAGGAACGTTATAGTATGCTGATTCAGGTCCATCCCTTATAGGAGGCTGTTAATTTCATCTAACATCAGAAAGAAGTTACCATGGTAAATGCTGTGACCAGCTTCCTGTATGCTGCTGTCTGTCTGTGCACTAGTACATGGCGGAGTTTGCAGAGCTGCTGGTCCCAGAGCATGACCCCCGTCACCAGGTGGTGGAGCGGGTGATACAGCACCTGGCACAGAGGAACAAGGACATCCCGGAGGTGTCTTCTGTGGCCTGGAGCGTCCACGTTGTGCAGAGCCCCACTGTCAACGCCTTCGTCTTGCCTGTCAGTCAGAGAGACCGCCGATAGAGAATTAAGAGAGACTGTTTGTGTTGTCATA
>OMKK01015028.1:3421-13631 GCA_900302305.1 Polymixia japonica | reverse complement strand
AATAATAACACATCAAAACACAATGAGTCAGCAACAAAAAGACAATACACTAGTCTATGCTGCCCACTGCTATTCAGTCCTCACACTGTTTTCTTTTTTTTTGTGATTCAACGTTTTTATTGCTTTTTCAGTATTTGAACGTACATTACAAATTTACAAATAATATACAAATTTTAAAAAAAGAAAAAAGAGAGCATGCACATTCCTCTTGACAGTGTGTAACACAGGCTATCATACAACAATATTACACCCCATGTTCATCAACTGAGCATAAATGATTATATGATGCACAGAGAGCAGGGACGGGACACATGGATATCAGTTGTCATGGTGATGGTCTCTACCTGTCACGTCCACATAGGGACCCCGGATATTTCTGAAAACATTTACACTGTGATTAACTCTGTGGGAGCTGCTCAAAAGAAGCTAGCCAGCTCATCTCTCCATTCTTTGAAACAGACTTTCTCTTTTGACTTCCAGTGCCTCGGCGCTATCCTGCTTCCCGTTATGAGGGCTGGTTTCACCCACGAACACACGTGTGAGGACAGGTTGGCCTCCACTGATAAGATACCCAACACGCTCTGTTTCCAGTATGTTAGCTTACCAGAAGTCATGTACCACTTCACATTCATATAGCATGTGGGCCAATGTTTCTTTATTGCATCTCCAACAGCTATCATCCTCTCTAAGCCCCAACCTTGACATTTTTGATGGAGTCCAGTAATTCCTATTCATTATTCTAAATGAGATTAGGCGTATCTGCATGTCTCAGACTATGGAGTACTGTGACTGTACTGGTTTCCTCCAGGCTTCCCTGTGAATAGATGTTCCAAGATCTTTTTCACATGTGAGTTTAACACCCTCATAGTTTGGGGATTGATGTTTTTTAAGCTCGCCATAACGAGCTCACGCTGTTTTCTGTTCGCACCAACCTCCAAGCCTTGGCTTCTGTTTCTGTTTCACAGCAGAAAATTGTATACAGCATTACAGTTTTTGCAATTGCCTTGACTCAATTTTCAAAACAGAGTGTCAGTGTGCTGATGACAATATGTTGTGTTCCTTTTGGACTGAAAATCCCATTCAGCATACACCATAAAACAACTTTAAAACAACAAGGTTTATCCTACCATATATACATTGGGTAGTTCCTTGTTAGTCATTGCTTCATTTTAAAATAAAGTATCAGTATCTTGTCATCCTATCAAACAAAAAGATAATTCTCATGAAAACAGAGTATGGAAAGGTCCTTTCCTAATATCAGATCATCCAAATACCAATAAGCAAAAGATGTTCAACTTTGATGTTAGTGTAGTATTTGTACAAAGAGCAAAATAATTAATTGAGATAGATGGAGTGAGTCAGATTTTTGGGTCAAAGTTCTGTATTGCCTGAACGTTGCAGGTTGCTTGCACAAGACAAAGTGAAAGCAATGGAGTCCATCATAATGCAAAGAAACCCCATAAAAAGCAAGAATGCAAAAGACAAAACTCAGTGATACACATTCAGTGATTGTACATCTAACTACTGTGAAGCTTGTTTTTTTCCGGCAAGACACCAAACACCAAATTATTAGATATTTTTGTTGCTACTACTACTACTACTACACAAGATTCACTCAAAATGTGCCCATACAAACACTGAAATGTACATTACACAATAACCATTTATATATATTAGTGTAATATAAGTATACAAAGTACATATATAAGTGTACAAAGTACAAAGTACTAAAACTCAATACATTAAACTATATTACAGTGTCAGTAACTGTGTGACCACAGCCTTGGTCTTTACCTTGTCCATGTTATCACCTGTTAAGGTAGTTTGTTTTTACAGCCTTTTATTGTGGTGGTGTTGTAACTACCACTGGTGTTGCAGTGTTTGAAAGTGTTTTTGAAAAGAATGGGACATAATGCAGGTGTGATCTGCATGTCTGGTAATAGTAAGAGTGTGTAAGAGTTGTGTAGATTGTATAGACGTACAGTGTTTTGTTGTTAGGGTGAGATTTTTGCAACTTGACTCTTTGCACACTAAAACTCAGATGTGAAAATTAAGCCCAAGCGATGTAAAAAACAAACAAACATGTAATTATATAGATATACTTATATATGTCATAATGTAGATAAAGATTTTTTTTTACATAGCATGACAGAGTTAATTCATACTCTTCTAAACATTGAAATAACTCCCTGAACTGTCCCTGACTCGAACCATAACCCCACACGTTGTGACGAAGGTTAATGCTGCAACAACTAGTAATGGCCACATTTATCATGGTGTGAAGTGCGCTCGCAATGCGACCGTCCTGTATGATCAATAATGGAACCAAGGTGCCATGTAAAATGTGACAGAATTGCGCAAGAAAGCGTCCCCCTGCAGTTGTGTGGAGGAGTGCTTCTATCTTCAATGTACTGTGACTATATGGATTCACACGCTTTAGGCTCGTGCTTTAGTGCCTTGCTTTTTGGTTCCAGTCATTTTTCACTGCACTTTGGATAATCTGGATGAAATACTGAGGAAGCCTGGACTGCTCTTCTATAAATAAGTGTAATTATACATATAATGTAGATAACACAAGGCAACGTGGTCAGATAGATGATTATCCAGTTATCATGTTTTTATGGTCTATGGTCTTTTATGGTTTATTCATAGACATGGTATATAAACAGTACGCAGAAAGGGGCAAACCCGATAAGCAAACCTCTATCCTTTGTCCTTATCTCAGCGTCCTGATTGAACACCCACATGATGCTATTACTGTCTTTATAAGTGCCCACTGTTTCAAATATTAGCTATGTTGATGAAATGACATGGTCTGGAAATTCGCCATAACCAGTTCTGGGTGTTTCTGTGTGTTACTTTGTACTCTGCTGGGTGTCTTATCCTCATATAGATCAGTTCAAAGGGTAGCACATGTTCATACCAGACCCAAGTGAGTTTGTGCATTTGTGTGTGTGTGTGTGTGTGTGTGTGTGTGTGCTTATGTCCATAAGTTCATGTGTTTTTGTGCTGTGAGGCCTTATTTGAACCTCGAACCTCAAACAAAAACAGTTGGAAAGCATTTGACCACCTGTGTGTAGAGTGGGGGAGCTGTAATGCGTGGCCTTGTTTGACTCTGCGAATATGCTTTGCAGTTCAAGTAAGGAGACTAAGCTAAGCTATGCTTCCTCACCCTCCTCCTTCCCTCTCAACAACCCTTATACTCCACTGGCCAGCCTTCCCTGGTTTAATTCCCATCCTACATTTGAACATCATGCCAGGACATCAAGATTCACATTATGTCAGGTTGTATAATAGCATGAAACAGTAATGGCTTCACGGCTGCCCAGTAATCTAGGTTTAGAAAAAACTCTGAGTTTATTAAGAATTTGTTGTAAAATAAATACACACCTGTGACCGCATTATAATTAATTATTTAAATATCACTCATATCTTACTGGTACTTATGTTTTGGACACTGTTCAACTTACTTGCCAAAAAATATTGTCAATATTGTTTTATTTATTTATTTATCACACACATCAGTGAAGTCAAGACCGTGCACTAGGTTTGATATTTCAATTCTACACCGGCGAAAAACGTAGAAAAACTCACACGCTCAAACAATGCCTGACACACATGCTAGCTCCAGGAGCTGGCCCAGATGCTAATGCTGCACCTGACCTGAGACCAGGGCAGGATGCTATCCTCCAAGCGATCGCCGAGTTAAAGACTGAATTACTCACCAAAGTGGAGGCACAATCTGCTGAAATTCGGAACCAGGTCGACCAGCTCAGAGCAGAACTGAAACTTGTCAATGATAAGGCTAACACCAAAAGTGAGGCTCTGGATAAACAGGTGGTCAACCTCGAGTCTGCAGCCGACAGCCGCTCCGATTTGATTGCCACTCTGGAGAGGCAACTCGCCACTAGCAAAGGCACGAAACGAGGACCTGGAGGCACGGCTGCGCCGTCACAACCTACGCATTACCGGGATAAAGGAGAGGCAAGAGGACAGAAAGCACCCGACTGACTTTGTATCTCAGTGCCTGAAAGAGATGCTTGGCCTCGATAAGCTCCCTTTACTTGACCAGGCACGCCGTACGCTGCGTGTGAGGCCAGGCGACAGTGATCCACCGAGAGCCTTTGTCATCAGATGCCACTATTTCCAGGAGAAGGAGGCAATTCTAACAAAAGCCGGGCAAATGAAACAAATGACCACCGGGGACCAACTCAGGCAGTTGCCAAGCGGTGGGCTGAGTTCAACGAGGTGCGGGGCTTGCTGAAGACCTTCGAGGGGATTTGCTACAGCCTGTGGTACCCAGCAGAGCTGAGGATAATGACGTTGGATGGCGAGCGTACAAGCTTTAAGGATCCCAAACAGGCCAAGGGCTTCATAATGAAGGACCTGTAACGCAAAGTGTAGCAACGAGCTGCGACGTACGTTCTGTGATGTTCTACATTTGATATACTGTACAGCGGTATGTTGGACTAATGTTACTTGGACTGCCATCCTTATATCCTATCTCAAATAGGCTAAAGGCCTTTACGCACCGGGGACGTGCCGAATAAACGACACGGAAATACGAAATACTCACCTGGGAATATTTCACATCAAAACTATTCATACTGGCAGCGATACGAATTTGTGACGGAAACACGGATTTGTGCAACAGAATTTGTGACAGCTCATTCTTCAGAAAAAAATGATGGATTCAGTATCATCCAGTGATGATGATCTTGTCCTGCGCCTCACTCGACAAAAGAAAAGGAGATTTTGGGTACATCCCACTTTACAAGGTAGAGAGTTCCACTGCCCCATACAGGAGCTGGAGCTCTATCACGGCTGGTTCCGGACATATTTTAGGATGTCGGTGGGACGGTTTTTTCTTTTTTAGTGCATGTTTTGAATACATAGACCTATTAAAATATTTATTTTATAGCCTATCATAAGCACAGTCTTTCACAACACCACCTTATCTATCTATCTATCTATCTATCTATCTATCTATCTATCTATCTATCTATCTATCTATCTATCTATCTATCTATCTATCTATCATACTCATATCCTCTTTTTTTGTCAGTAGTAGACAGGTTATTGACTATAGGCTATAGCAGTTAACCAAGAAGGGGCATGATTGATAAGTAACTTACGCAGGCCGTTCAATGTTCTGTATTCTCCTGAAACTCCACCTAGAGCAGAGGTTATGGTCTCCTTAGATGCCCCACAAAGCATTTGATCGGATTGAGTATCTTTTCGCAACTGGAGAGGTTCCGTTTTGGACCTACTTTTCGTTCTTGGATAAGGGTCTTATATGCTACACCCCAGGCCTTGGTCCGTACCAACAGGATTATTTCTCATTATTTCTCTATACATAGAGAGACTAGATAAGGCTGTGCGCTGAGTCCTCTCCTGTTTGATCTTGCCATCGAAACCACTTGCGCTTGCCCTTTGGGGTGTCAGGGACCTCATGGGTAATCCCACAAACTGTCTTTATATGCAGACAACCTCACGCTTTATCTGTCTGACCCTAGCATCTCTATTCCTAAGGCATTACAAATTATTTCTAACTTTGGTGAGATCTCAGGATATAAAACAAATCTTACTAATGACCAGGCTTGACAGATGGCATTTGAGGTATTATCCATTGAAAGAAACTTTTACATGTCTTGGCGTATCAGCGACCCATAGATACAGTGATCTATTCAAACATAACTTTAAACCAGCCCTGGAGAGGGCCAAACAAGACCTTATCCATTGGTCAGCATTTCCTATATCACTAGCTGGCAGGGTTAATTTTGTCAAGATGATTATGATTTATGCCTAGGTTCTTATTCTTGTTTCAAACAGTGCCTGTTTTCATCCCAAAGTCCTTTTTTAAAGCGCTAGATAAATCCATATCTAACTTAATCTGGAATAAGACTGTCCCACGGATAAGAAAGGCACATCTGGAGAGACAGAAAGAGATTGGAGGCTTAGCACTACCAAATTTCCTACAATATTACTGGGTGGCTAATATTCATAAACGAATATATTGGGTCTCTGCTTTACCTTCTTTAGAATGTGCCCCGTTACCACTCAGTAAACAACGTCTCACAAATAACCCCATTATGAGCTCACTTCTAATATAGTTCCAGTTCAGGACTCAGACGTTGCCCTCTCTCCCAATTGTGGCTAACGCACTTTTTTCACCCTCACTCATGGATGCAGCATTCAAGTTATTTCATCCATTCAGGAATGGTCTAAAATGTGTAAAGGATCTTTTTAAGGACAGTTAATGAGTGAGTACAATATCCCCCGCTAACATTTTTTCAGGTATTTACGTGCCTTTGTTAGGAAGCATCTCTTATTTTCCGTTACTCCCACCAAACAGTTGGACGAGGATCCAAATCAATGGGGAGTTGTGAGTGGATTGTATTGTGCTATTCAAATGATTGCTTCCCCGTCATTTAACCACATTAGGGTGGCTTGTGGGGGAGGACTTCGGCTATGAGATCTTGGATAGCTCCCGGCAATTGGCAATTAAGAGAATACATTCAACCATTTGTATCGACATGGTTTGCTTCAATTTAAAGTTTTTCCATAGGCTCCCTGTCTCCAGGAGCAGGCTTGCCAGGATATATCCGGACTCTGGAGGCCAAAACACAACTATAAAAAGCTGTAAACATGATCAAAGATAGTTGATATTGATTGGACAGTTCATTTGATATTAAAATTGTTAAAAAGATAAATAATGAAAGATGAAAAGTTAAGGAGGATAAATAATTCATGTAATAGTGGTTACTTTTATGGTATGCGCTAGCATTAGTAATTGATATTGTTGCTTTAAGAAGAGAACGAGTACTGACAGTCAAGGGAACCCTGGAAACAAACGGTTTTCTTACCGCTCTTTTTTTGTAATATGTTGGAGGATTGCACATTAGATTTGTAAAGTTAATAAATGATTATGTTAATTTTTACAACGGTTTCTGAAGTGGAGTCATGTTCAAATGTATAGACTAAGTTAACACAACTTTGGAACAAATGTACCAGCGAGCGAGTAAGCCACAGACAATTTCCCTGGACGATTTCAACCTCTTCATGGACGTGGGCCGATGCCATCAGGCTCCAGCCGCCCTGCATCATATGTTCTGGTCACGCCCAACGTTGGTGCAATTTTGATCTTCTATTTTTGAGATATTTTCTTATATTTACAACAAGGAGATCAGCCGTGGCCCTGTAATTACAGTGTTTGGTCCCTGGCGAGGTGGCGACTGTTGCCCAGTTAGACGCCTTTTCATCTCTATTGGCTCGACGCCTCATTTTATTTAACTGGAGATCAGCTACCCGTCCGACACACAGGTATTGGGTTGGGGATGCGATGACGCATTTAAAGCTTGTGAAGCTGAAATACTCAACCGGGGATCCAACCAAAGATTTTATAGGGTCTATATATATAATATTAATCTCCATTTGGAAGGTTGTCACATTGTGAATGAGTGGTTCCTTAAGAGACCAACGTACTTCATGCAAATGATGCCCATGTCGCAACAAAGGTAATCAGCAGGAATCTCTCCTCTGCTCCGTCTCCGTTCCTCCTAGATAGCTTTTTCTCTGACCCTAAAAAACACCATCTGGATGGTAAATGTTTTATCACCCCGAGGAAAAAAACATGAAAAAAAAGTAAAAAAGTACATTGGTGCAGAAAAAGATAATATTTGATAGCAGCAAGGCAGCAGGTCTTAACGACGTGGACGGTGCCAGCGCTGTCCTGAAGTGGCAGGGTTTAATAATGCAGAGAAAATCCATTTATAGATGTTCACTGCAGGGGCATAGCTGTTGAAATATTAACAACGGAGTGCAAATGCTGTGTGTGTGTGTGTGTGTGTGTGTGTGTGTGTGTGTGTGTGTGTATGCGTGTGTGAAGTATTCATCGGTGTGCACCACAGATCTCTCCTAGATCCTGGATCCTAGATCTCTCACATGGCAAGTTAAACATCTACTATTCCCCGCTCCCCAGCGGCTGTTTGAGATACTCAGGTTTACAGGGACTCAGGCAGGGTTACTGATGCTGCATATAAATACACTCAGCATAGTCGGGCAGAGATCAGCGTGATCAGAACAGATCAGCAAGTTCCTGGACACGCGTTTCTCGAGGCAGGTTATGGCACGTTGCAGCAAAATGAAAACAAACTTGGGGATTATTATTGCGGGGCAACTATACCGCGCACGAGTGTGTGCGTGTGTGTGTGTGTGTGTGTGTGAGGTGGTGTACCTGCGACAGAGGGAATAGAGTCTATTCACAGCTGTGATTCTGAACTGTTCGCCCGTCTTGGAGCGGGACGAGCTGGCGGTGATGGTCCCCAGGCCCAGGCGCTGGTAGTCGCGGAAACAGGCCCGCTCCACCAGCTGTTCCATGGTGGACTTCTCCGAGGCCCGCAGTGTGCTGCTGGGGGGCGGCTCGCCGTCGTCCGATACTGAAACGCAGACGGAGCACGAGGCACGAATTACACGTCGTTCTCTTTACCGCGTACGAACACGCGCGTGCGTTAAAAAACATCAACGATAACAACAGGGGGCCCGTGTTTAGAACATCTGTCTCTCTTTGCCCCCGTGCTGTGTAACTGCGTTGCGGCTCTCTCACTTGAAATGTCGTCCTCCTCGTGCCAGGTCATCCTACTGCCTCTCTCGTTCTTCTTCAGTGTGGTCTGGCCGCCGCGGCCCATCGTGATCTTTCCTGCCTTCTTGGCGCCCTTGACGATGGTCTTGGACAGCGTCCTGCGAGGAGGAGGAGGAGGAGGAGAAGGGCGGACAGCAACATAACTCATCATCTACAGTTCCTGCATCAATGATTTTTCCAAAAGGAGATTGTTGAGGCATATTTTTTCACGGGAATAATGTCTTTACATCTGGAATAGGCATAGGATGAGGTCTAGCAGAATTCTTAATAACAACTTCATTAGAGTGATGGCGATCTGTTATACTCATTCAGTCAGGACAGAGCGCAGTCCCGTACGTTTCCCCGATGAACCACAAACCTGAAACCGGTAGACCTCTCTTTTTGCTTGGGAAGGATGATCTGAGGGGCCGTCTGTCCCGCAGCGAACGCGAAGGTGCTGAAGATGGACTGCGGGTAGCGTATCCTCTGGAGGTGCTTCCTGAAGATCTCCACCATCTCCGAGCTCACCTCTTCGTCAAAGGCCACCTTTATCAACTACGAGGGGACATCGGTTCAAACTGTTAAAAATCCAAACGCCGCAAAAGCGTCGCCGGGGTCCTTCGTTCCCCGTTCATCCGAAGCCTGCGTGAGAATATCTTTGAACTTCCTCCTCGGCTGTGGATCTGCCGCAGCTTGTACATGTTAGCGTAGCGCCGATGATGCAGCTTAGATACGGTTTCCACAACACAAACCCAACACGCCGCACGTTCGAGCGCGTACGCGGACGGCCGCGCGCACAAAGACAAAAGGGGGACGTACACCCACAAAACCGCCAGCGGGCCAAGTGACCCACACCCCCGAGAACATGTCCACTTTTATTGTCCCACGTTACTAAAAAGATCGGAATGAACCATAAAAACTTTTACAGCACAACATGAAATGTGACTAAAAACATATGCTTGGCTGAAAATTCAGGTCGTCCTTTTATTCTTAGAATCAAACTCAAATTAGGATTACCATAGTTCTTTCAATAGCTGTGTGCATAACACATCGGCTGCGGGCTGGAATCCAGCGTGCATACTTTCAAATGTCACGACTTGTTCATTGTGTGTATTTTGTGATTCGGTCTGGGACGGGGTTATATCAACAATTAAAATGACTCAGAGTAACAGATGAGAATTAATGGGGCTGATGACATCATCAGCACCATCATCATCATCATCATCATCATCAATAAATTCAGCACCTCGCCATCATCTTAAAGGTACTATATATGATATTTTGAACATTAATGTAGCAGCAAACAACGATTTGCTATGTAAATATATAGTGGGTTAATGGCGTCCTGAGCAGAGAATGAAGTCACTCTCTTTGTGTGTGTTGTAATGTGTGTTTCTCTGCTCTTTGTTTTGGTAGCCGGTAAGATGCGTGTTAGTGCGTTGGTGTTTTTAGACCATTTGTTTTGGTCTGAGAATGCTGGTGCTCTAGTGCGACATCTAGTGGCTGAATATTGTATATAGCTCCTTTAAGTTTCTCACCAACTAAATACACTTCTTCCCGAGAGCAGTGTCACTACTAACCCCCCCCCCC